>JAZHYW010025132.1:0-52500 GCA_037355805.1 Ixodes ricinus | reverse complement strand
GACGCTTCCATAAAGCCCTGGCCAGTAGTACCGTGAGCGTACCCGATTGTAGGTCTTGAGTAGACCTCCGTGACCACATGTTGGGTCGTTGTGAAGGCATTCTAAAACCTCACGTCGCAACTGACGGGGAATGGCAAGAAGCCAATGGCAGCCTTCGGGCGAATAGTTGCGCCGGTAGAGAAGGCCATTTCGAATGCGAAAATGCTTGGACTGTCTGCGTAGTGAGCGGTTTGGGGAAGATGCAGGGCCTCTGACAACAGTCGCAATTTTAGATATCCAAGGATCTCTTGCTTGTTCTTGCTCCATGTCGACAATGTTTAACGCCGATAAGGTGATAGGGTCTTCATCAGTGTCAGGTAGGTCTGGTGGTTCAGAGTGCAGGAGACATCTAGAGAGACCATCGGCGTCGCCATGTTTGCGGCCGGATTTGTACAGAACAACGAAGTCGTACTCTTGCAACCGCAGCATCCATCGACCAAGGCGTCCCGTGAGATCTTTCAGAGATGACAGCCAGCAAAGCGCGTGGTGGTCGGTCACAACGTTGAATTTTCGACCATAAAGATATGGGCGGAACTTGGTAACTGCCCAGACGACTGCCAAGCATTCTTTTTCAGTTACGGTGTAATTTTTTCTGGTTTTGTGAGAGCCCTGCTTGCATAGGCGACAACGTAGTCGCCG
Organism: Ixodes ricinus; assembly: GCA_037355805.1. Lineage (NCBI taxonomy): Eukaryota > Metazoa > Arthropoda > Arachnida > Ixodida > Ixodidae > Ixodes > Ixodes ricinus. Next base: position 51,822 of record JAZHYW010025132.1, on the reverse strand, counting down.
AATCCTGGCTTGGTTTGTGCGAGCACAGCTCCAACCCCAAAGCCACTGGCATCAGTACGAAGTTCTGTTGGGGCAGTAGGATCAAAATGCCGAAGTATCGGGGCAGATGTTAAAATATTTTTGAGCTGGTTAAAAGCAGCCTCGCACTGCGATGTCCAAGGAAATGTGTGTGAGGATTTCTTTAGAAGATCATGCAGGGGTGCCGCTATGGATGCAAATCCGCGTACAAAACGTCGAAAATAGGAACAAAGTCCAAGAAAACTTCGAATTTCTTTTTGAGTGGATGGCCTGGGCATGTCGGAAACGGCCTGAATTTTGCTAGGGTCGGGTTGAACGCCGTCTTTGGACACGAGATGGCCAAGCACTTTAATTTGCCGTGCTGCAAATCGACATTTTTTTGCGTTGAGCTGAAGGCCGGCGTTGCTGAGACAAGACAATACGGCGGTTAGGCGACGCAGGTGCTGCTCAAACGTGTTTGAAAATATTACTACGTCGTCTAAATAACATAGGCATATTTTCCACTTGAGGCCGCGCAACACTGCATCCATCATACGTTCGAATGTTGCCGGCGCGTTGCATAAGCCGAAGGGCATGACGGTGAACTGGTACAGGCCATCGGGTGTTATGAAAGCTGTTTTTCTTGATCGTTGGAGGCCATAGGAATTTGCCAATAGCCTGTACGGAGGTCTAGAGAAGAAAAGTACTCAGCTCCGTGTAAGCAGTCGAGGGCATCGTCGATTCTTGGCATTGGGTATACATCTTTTCGGGTGATCTTGTTTAATCTCCGGTAGTCAACACAAAATCTTATGGTGCCATCCTTTTTCTTGACAAGGACGACTGGTGACGCCCATGGACTCGTAGAGGGCGTGACGACACCTTTGTCAAGCATGTCGGTGACCTGGTTCTCGATGACGCTTCGTTCAGACGCTGAAACTCGGTATGGGCGTTGACGTAGGGGATTCTCGTTGCCGGTATCGATGTGGTGAACTACCGACGTGGAACGTCCCAAGGTGGATTGCGGGCGATCAAATATGGAGCTAAACTTGCGTAGAACGGCGAGAATTGAGGTCTTTTGGGACGAATCAAGGTGGCTATCTATGGTCGCTAACAAGAACTGGTCCTCGTCCTCTCGCTGCGGGGCTAATGGACAACAACATTCAGAAAGAGAATTATCGAAATCAAATACTTCGATAGCTTCGTATGGCTCAGCGAAAGCAACCACTTCATCTGCAGGAAGCATTATTGGAAGAGAAGACATATTTAAAGCCATAAGAAATGCGGTGCCATTGTCAAGGCGAAGCAGAGAAAAAGGGACAAGGATACCTGTCTTACGAAAAAAAACTGCGGAAGGGGAGACCATTAGAGGAGACGCCGAGACTCTGGATGATTGAATCGGTAAAGGAACAGACGAAAATGGAGGAATTCGTACGTCATCAAGGAGGGATAATTTGATCGTGTCCACAGCAATGTTGTCGTCGGGAAGGTGGATTTCAGCGAAATCTACTTCGGCACGTCCACAGTCGATAACAGCCTCTGTTGCTTTTAAAAAGTCCCACCCAAGAATGACGTCATGAGAGCAGGAAGACAACACCAGAAATTCGACACAGTAACACACTTCTTGAATGACAATACGTGCTGTACAGACACCGGCAGGGACAATGTTTTGTGCACCAACAGCTTTAAAGGGGCGACCAGAAAACGGGGTTGTAACTTTCTTCAACTTACGACAAAGGTCAGCACGAAGAACTGACACTGCGGCGCCGGTGTCAATTAATGCTTGAGTGCACAAACCGTCAATAACTACATCTATCATATTTCGGGTAACTGGACGAGGACTTAAAGATGTGAAAGGATTTGCAGTTCTCGCCTCTGGAACTGCTCCTAGCAGTTTCCCTCTGCAATGGGCGATGTAGTACGTGGTCGCAGGGGAGACAGCGAACGCCGCCTGGGAGATGGAGATCTACCTTGCCTTTGCCGTGGTTGTGGTCCAGCGTAATCTTGGGATGAATACTCATCACTGCGGCGACCAGAACCGAAAGCTGGTTGATACTGTGCTTGCGGTGGGGCGGCGTAACTCTCGGAGTTTCCACGGCGACAAAAACGGGCGATATGTCCAACGTATCCACATGAAAAGCAAATAGGACGATTTTCTGGCGTCCTCCAAAGGTCAGCCCTGCGTGCTTGCCAGCGAGGAGGAGAAAATGGCGGCTGTGGTTGGAAGACTCGAGCGGGTACCGGACGTGTTACCATCTCGGCATACGTAGGCACCTGAGGCACAAGCGGCGGTGACGCGGCGGGCGGCCTAACGGTGCAAGGGATCGCGGCTGTGACTTGATCCTGAATTAGTGCTCTGATCGAAGGTGAGATAAAGGACTCCGGAGCGGTCGAAGGCTTTCCTAATTGGCGAGCCACTTCGTCACGTACGATCTCTTGAATGACGCATCGGAGCTCGGCCCATTTGTCGACGGAGCCTTCGATTGCAGTTGTCAGGCTGGCCAGCTCTGCGGGGGTTCCAGTTTGCGTTTGGCTGGCAAACGCTGAAGGCGCAGCTCAGAGAAGTTCTGGCAGATGTCGATGACTTCAGAGACAGTCGCTGGCGCTTTGACGACAAGGATCTGAAAAGCATCTTCGGCAATGCCTTTCATGATGTTCTTCAGTTTTTCATCTTCGGTCATGTGGGTGTCAACACGCTTGCACAACTTAAGGACATCTTCGATGTAGCTAACGAAGCTTTCATCGTGCAGTTGGGTGCGTGATGCCAATGCCCTCTTCGCGACGAGCTTCCTCTGGGCAGGCTTCCCAAATACTTCCTGGATCTTTGCTTTGAATTCGGGCCAGGTCACCAGCTCTGACTCATGGTTGGTATACCATAGTTTCGCAACGTCGGTCAAATAAAAAATTACGTTATTGAGCTTGACGATGTCATCCCATTTGTTGTGGAGGCTCACCCTTTCAACTGACTCCAACCAGTCCTCAATGTCATCGTCACCGATCCCGCTGAAGAGCTTCGGGTCCCGCTGACGGAGGGCTCCGGCGCACAGGATAGTGGTTGCACCTGCAACAGTAGGTGCCTGGTCAGAAGCGGTGTCCTGCGCTGCATCGTCCGAGGCTCCTTGGCGTGATATCCCGTGGCGTCGCATCGATTTCAGTGGTCCAGGACGCAGGAACACTTGCGAGTGAAGTCCGGATAGTTGGGGAAACCCGCACCTCCACCAATTGTAAGGAAACGATGTTACAAACTGATGGGGTTTATTATTTACAGTGTGGTAGCCAGGTTGAGAGAAAGGCCGTTGGGAATTCAGCTAATCGCGCGCTCTGCCCGAACGAGCCTCTTCCTCCTCGTCTTCCCTCAGCCTCGGTGTTTTTCCGAAACGCACCGTAGACTATTAACTGATACAATATATATACATATATATATATATATATATATATATATATATATATATATATATATATATATATATATATATATATATATAGGTAGTAGGTAAATAAAAGAACAATGGACAGGAAAAGTTAATAGAGTCAAAAAAAAGAAGATACGTACTGTCAGGTTACTAATTCATTTATTACAACGTTTTCAGGCAGGGACCGCTCTTCATCAGGCTATATATATATATATATATATATATATATATATATATATATATATATATATATATATATATATATATATATATATATATATATATATATATATATATATATATATATATATATATATATTTCTTGGTAGCGCAAACCGTCGCTGAATTTGAAAGTTACAAGTGTATCAATTCATTTATCCACGTGTTCTGATATATATGTATATTCTTCTAAAAAAAACAGTATGACAAATTTTATGGGGGCTATCTGCGGGGATCGAATGACCTGAGTGTTCGATATTACGTGTGTCCGGAAACTGTTGATCCAAAGCGCAGGGCTGCCTCCACACATCCGTGGCATAAAGGGGGACCCAAAGCATTGGGGCCCTATATCCTAAAACTCTCCATCTTTTTTGTCTTGCTGAAAAATGGCCAGGTGATTGAACATTCTCGGATTTCGGAATCCTTTCCAACATATTGTTTCACGCGCAAAAAAAAAAAAGAGTATTTTTTAAATATTTGTTTATAGTCCAGTGTCGCGGTCGTAAACGTGACTTGCCAACACGCTGATACGATTGATTCTACAACTGCTCAACGTAGAGCGGTGAATACCTCGACCATTCAGAAAGTCCGAGTTTGAATCCGTCCCGATCGATCGCGTGTACCCGCGGAACGACCGCAGCGTGGTGGAAAGCATTTCCGCCGCTTCAGTGGCCAACAATTGAACTCGATAGTCTCTCTGGGCTAATGTACGTGCATTAGAGTCCGGCTCAATGGGCTTTTACCGCCAGCGAGCTCAGCCTTTGCTTTTACGGTTTCTTCCCCATGGATAACTTTATGTTTGTGCGGGATTTTATTATCTGCGATGGAAGCGTGTAATCGATAGTGATGCTCATTGTTAGAACTTGGGTTTGTGAGGGTGGCGTTGTATTACTAGGCCGCAGTTTGTATCAAACAAATGAGATATATATATATATATATATATATATATATACTATCTAAAATAAATATATGATAAAATAAATATTTCGTAAAGGGGCTATTCCTTAAAATAAAGAGTACGAAAGAAGCCCTAGACATTTCATCGAACGTAATAATAATAATAATAATAATAATAATAATAACAATTCCTTATTTTCCTAATCAAAGTCGGTGGAGACAAGGGGGAAAACTGTCAGAAACAGATTGACTGGACCTTAACCCTCATATTGCAACAGCAGCAGAGCACGTATGAAAATCAAAGCCTTACACATGTGCAGATAAAAAAAAATAAAAAATAAGCAACAAGACATCGGTGAATTTATATTTCCTAAACTTCCTAAGCGGTCGACGACAGTGTGTTTCATTTGGGCATTTTCAAAGCATATTTTCGTCAATCAAAGCTGGTGTACCGCAGGGATCAGTTTTGAGCCCATTAGTGTTCAATATTTATGTTAATGACGTCTACAACGCTGTGCCAGTTTCGTTGTTTCAATATGCTGACGGTACAGTTGTTTTATCCAGAGCTACCAATTATTTAGATGCAATCTCTTCTCTGCAAGCTGCTGCGAATAAAATTATGGACTGGTTTGCAGCTAATTTAATTATTGTTAATGCTTCGAAAACTCAGCTCATTTGTTTTCATAACCCTTTGAAAAAAGTGAGGCCAGCCTATCCTTTACTGCTACATGCGTCCAATTGTTTATCGTGTGCTTGTGAACTGGTAAAATATACATCAACTGCGAAGTATCTGTGGTAATTTTTTCGACGATGATCTTTCCTGGAACTCCCATGTTGTTCATATTTGTAAGCAGATTCGTTCAGTGTCTTGTTTGCTGTACGAAATTCGATACTATATGCCATTATCAGTCCGAAAAGTTATTATACATGCTCTGGGCTACAGTGTACTCCGTTATGGCATATCTGTGTTCGGTCATTGTTCCCAACGTTGGCAATTCAGAATTAGCACAATTCTACCTTCCATGTTAAAAAAAAAAACATTTCCTATAACTTAGGCCTTGATAGAAACATTGATGTGTTCGCGACTTTATCTATGCCTGATTTTACCTCATTATTGATTGAAACTGTCGTGCATAGACATTTTTGGGCTAGCAGTTTTAAGACCCCGTACGTCCCTGCCCATGATCTCAGACCGAAAGAGCGTTATTGGACACCTCGGTGTTTTACAAGATATAGTAAAAGAACCCGATTGTACTATGTCCCAGCATGCTTTAATAAACTCCCGTCGAGTGTTATTAATGCCACAACAAAGTATAAACTGAAGAAAGCGCTGAGAAGCATTAAAAGTATAACCCCCCCCCCTCTTTCCTCTTTTGGTTGACCCTGGTTTCGGTTTTGGTTTCGATTCATTTTTATCTTATGTACTCCATTTGTGGTGTGTGTTTCGTTTGGTGACTGCCAGACAAGCCCAATGAGGCTTTGGCAGTTCTGTTTTTGTATGTGTACTTATGAATAATAATAATAATAATCAATAATAATAATAATAATAATAATAATAATAATAATAATAATAATAATAATAATAATAATAATAATAATAATAATAATAATATTATTATTATTATTATTATTATTATTATTGCAATAGACAACAAATTAAATTATACACGCATGTAAAACTAAAACTTGGACTCAACAATAGACCTTCCCGTCAATCCCACATAGCAATGCGCGGCGCAAGGAATTGTGGGGCCGTTCCTATGTACGCTCGGGCCGGCTCGTACGCTCCGTGCATGCATCCTGGAAGCGGCTTAATACCTTCTCTTCCCACTGCGAGTTCAGAGCACGAAGAAAGCAGTCCAAACATATCCCAAAACCGATATATACCTTCTTTTCTATCGTCCTGCTTTCTTTGCTTTTTGAAATCGCAAAAGGGTAAACAAACGTGAACCACTCCTATCTTTGTGTGCCCCTCCACGCGCCGTATATCGGATTGCAGTAGTGCGTCGAAGAGACGATGGGAGGCGCTGCGTATTTCCGACAGAGTATAGTTTTCATGGAGGTGACGCTTTGCAGTGCTAATTTCGTTCTTACCAGAGCCGCCAAATTAGTTACGCTTAGAGTATTGACATTTCGTTCTCCGACCTTTATGTGGGGGCCTCCATTTTGGTGTTTTGTGCAGAGAAGGGCGCATTTGTCGACCATTGCGATTCAAAGAGACGGCTTCCTGGGCTTTTGATACGGTATTATTATTAAAATTAGCGCAAAGACAAGGAAGAAGACAGCAGGACAGGAAAGAGCGCGGTGTCGAGAATATCGTTTTGCTTTGACGCGGTAGGTTTTAACACTCTTGTAGCATGGAAAAACTGTTTCCCGCGATTTCAGACCAAGCTTCCGGATAACGGATAACCATGCGTTCAGGCACCAAGACGGTTGGAGTGTCGTCACACTGAAGCGTATTCTATTTAGTGACTCTAGTCTATATGAAGCGAGAAAAAGACAGGCCAAACACATCTAAACAGGCAAGCTGACACATTCCCCAAAAGAGACACTCGGAATGTAAAACTTTTCTCAACACTTACAGAACCCCTAAGGTAGAACACGCGATAGCTGAGATGGGACGTCGGAGCGGCTAATGTGTCATTTCGGGGCGGAGGGACTGAATGAAAGGTAGAGGTGCGAGCGCGCACCCTAGAGTCCGCATAGGCATTTCGTATTAAACCGAGTAACACTCAAGAGCGAAAATTCTATAGCGTTTTGGAACCAATGAGGGTGTATTAAGCTGAGAGTATTTCAGCTGTCTGCGTAATACGGGAGCGTGTTTTCGTACGTCACTTCGGTACAAATAGTCACACGTGCTGAACAAAAAGCGCCGAATAAACAGGGACAAGGAAGTAGACATGACGAAGTGCACTCTCAAATGACGGCTTATTGCAACAAACACGCACTGTTAATAACGTCTTTCTGGCTATTCGTTTAGAACATTAAAAGAAGACCCATTCGTGGATCCTTGGGGAATGCTTTAGCATGACCCTTGAGAAACGACACAGACTTCCTTCTTTGGGAAACGCTAACGCTGACCCCTTCACTTTTTGTTTTGGCTTTCTCTTTTGCTTCCCTATTTTTCGCTGCCTTTTTGGGGGCTTCGTTACAAGGTCAGTGTTAGCGTTTCCAGTGTTAGCGTCTCTCTGTATCTGTCAAGTGCATTGACGTGGCACTATCGCACTTGCTTTCCCCTTGCTTTTCGATACAGAAGGCATCGTCAAATTCTAAGGCACTTTATTTGCCAATCTCCCGAGAATTGTCGTTTGTCCTAATTCTGGATCACATGGGCACCTATCCCAGTGCATTGCCAGATTGCTCGGCGGAGGCTGATTTACTGACCATACATGTTATCTTGCTACCATGCACGATGACCATGCATGTTATCTCGCTTTCTTTGTTTATCAGTGGCCCCTGGAATGTTTGGTGGAGTGCTGAAACTGGCCCGCGTGGAAAATGACCTGCGCGCGAAACCGCAAAGTGCACCCCTAACAACTATCTCTGTAATATTGGTGTAAAAAAAAAAATGAAGAATCAATTGCAAACGTGTCATGCGTCCCCTGCAGTCATCCCCGCGCTCTCAGTTTATGATATCAATCAAGATCGGAGAGTTCGACCTTCTTTTCTTCTTAGATAAAAAGGTTTTTCTGACTGACGGGCCGAGAAAAAGCATCGCAGACGTAAACCAGCCCACATCAGAGCAGGCTTGTACGGCACCCATTGCAAGTAATCAAATTACTTAAATCTTTTCCTTTTCGAAGTAATCTTGTAATCATTTGAACACACTTGTTAGGAAGTATCCACAAGAGTAATCTGACTACATTTGGGAGTACTAAAATTACTTTTAACCGTCACTATTGTTTCCCTTCTATCCCTAATTTCGCTCTTTGTTCGTACACAAGGAATCTTCCAACCAACTCTTCGACTGGAGCGGTTCGGTGATTTTGATCCAATAATATAAAGTTTTAGGGAACCGTTTTTGCACATCCGGTATACGGTACGACGGGAACTCCGGTGCGAACTGCGCATGTGCGAGTCTTTTGCGGCTGCGCATGCGCAGTTCGTTCCGGAGTGCTCCTCGTACCGTTCCGGATGTGCAAAAAACGGTTTCCTAAAACTCCTAATTGACAGTACGAAAGATTCTAACACCGGCCGAAAAAATCTGTCGTTTTCAATATCTGAAGTAGTCGGAAAAGTGAGTGTTACTTTTTCGAGAAAGGACCAATTACTTTTCCTCTCGAGTAATCTAATCGAATACTTTTAGCCAAGAGTAATTGTTATTATAATCGATTACTTTTCTCGAGTGACCGGGTACAAGACTGCGTCAGAGTCCCGTACGAGTGAAGGGTAACACGAACGAACAAAAGAACAAGAACAGCCTGCCCGTCCCAATAAAAAAGAAAAATCCCTCATGCGCAGCGCACACACGCATTCACGCGGGTGCAGGCAAGTGGTCAAGACGGGCGGAAAGGAATCCGTGCAACCAAGCCGGGTTTTCCTTGGCTTGGCTTGTCTTTGTTTTTGGATATTTTTCTTCTACGTCTCCCGAAGGTCGTTTCCTTTCCCTACGTCCGGTATTTCGGGAAGTCACATCAAAGGGCAATCTAGCGGGGTCTATTCATGTGCCACGTTCGCTTCTCCGCCGATCGTTATGCTCGCTTTTGTTGCGTCAATTGTACGGGTGACTCAACTGTATTGTGACGTCACTCTTTTTGGTCAGTTGAACGCGTGTGTACATGTGTGCACAACGAATCTCTTCCGCGTTGTTTTGCGCGTGCTTTCATCTTCCGAGATGATGTTTTTCGTTGTTGTTTTATGTCTGTCTTCATGTCTCGGAATTTGAACTTGCAGGAGTCATTTCTGACGAAATTCTTTATTAACATCAGTTTGTTAGTGTTTTTTATTGTAGAAATAAATAGCCGGAATTAAACTCCTGATGTCTTGAAGCCTTATCCTGACGCTTATCTCAATTTGCATTTTGGTTTCAAGCAGGAGCTGCCGGCAGTTGTGCTTACCAGCGTGTTCTTGTTTCCTCTAAATGCAGAAACCTTTTTTAATGGATGATCATGACTACTTTGCATGACACTTCCATCTACCTGGGTACCTCTGTTGAATTTATGCAAACATGTTAATAGCAAACACAAATATTTTTACATCAAACCAATTTTTGTTTTGCTCAGTAGTGGAGAGAAAAAGAGAGTAGACAGAGAAAGAAACTATACATTCTTATTCAGGCCGTTTAGTCCAGGAGGGAGGCACGAACACAACCGGCGAAATGCATCTTGACATGGATTCTGTCATGTTACGTTAACAGCCTACGTCAGGAGTATATATGCCACGCTGCTTGACGGGTTGTAGCACGAATACACAACTATTGCTGCTGTAATAATCGATCGAAGCTCACACGTGGTCAGCGCTGTATTCGTCTAAGCTCTTTTGTTACAGTTGCGTGTACTAAGTTTATTCACCCAGCGTGTAGTCCGAGTATTTGAAATAGGTAAAACTTGCACCAAGCGCGCCGTCGATGTTTTTTGTCCCGCGAGCCAATTATTTCTACGTCGCGATCATTTCTACATAATTTCTGCCTCATGATCCCAGATAGCTTCTCATGCGTTTGGGAACTTCCTTCTTTGACCCAGGGCAAATACGTGGAAATACAGTTCAGTCGTGGCGGAACCCCTGAAGGAGGTCGCATCTCCAACTTCTTGCTCGAAAAGGTGAGTTTTATTTGATGCAAGCTGTCAGTGTTCTGAGTGGTATCGGTTCGGGTCGGGAGTAGTAGAGTAGAGTCGAATCGGGTCGGGTCGGGTCGGGTCGGGTCGGGTCGGGTCGGGTCGGGTCGGGTCGGGTCGGGTCGGGTCGGGTCAAGTCGGGTCGAGTCGAGTGGAGTCGGGTCGAGTCGGGTCGGGTCGGGTTGGGTCAAGTCGGGTCGGGTCGAGCGGGGTCGGGTTGAGCCAGAACGTTCTGGGTATAGCACTATCCTCATCGTTCGAGCCGACCTAACCGACCTGGTTAGGTCGGCTCGAACGGGGTCGGATTGATGCAATCAAACCGAATGAAAAGGTAAGAAAGAGCGGATCGAGCCCAGTCTGGTCGGATTGCCAATTAATTGCTTTATATATTTGTAGTATGATATCAGTTATACATTGGTTGAATCGCAATGAGGATAGTGCTATTTTTCTTTCTGTATATATTTTATATGGTATCACTGCAAAAAAAAATGACCTCAGTTTGGGCTTAACTTGCGCGCTTTACTGATTGTGTTTCACTTTCTTCTGATACTTCTCGCAGTCGAGGGTCGTGAGTCAGAGCTCGCTCGAAAGGAACTTCCACATCTTCTACCAAGTGTGTTATGGCGCATCACCCGAAATGAAAAGTAAGCATTTTTCTGATAATTAATGTGATTATTTCCCCTCGATTCATAATTATCCCACACTGCTTACCACACTTGAGGTGGAGCAAGTGCAGTACCCTCCGAAGGATGTTGTTATCTTATGGATTTTGGGGCTGGGATGTCGCGGACTGCGTTTAGCGGAGCTCGTGCCGCACCGGATTTGGCATCTGCCGCTCTCGACTCTCAGTCTCGTTAGTCGTAAACACTTTATTTAGTGCTTGTGTAAACATTACTTCAATATGACTTACTGTAGAAAAATAATACTGAAATTATACAAAATGGATGGTGGGAAAAGAGGGAATGACATGTGTATGGTTCCTTTTTAATTTTGACTTGAGAAAACTGTGATACAATTAATAAGTATATTTTAAAACTCTAAATCTGACGAATCACTGCCGCAAAAACTACGCACAAGCCACATAGGCTAATGCAGGGACGTATAGTTGTACATACGTAAGATATGCGACATAAAATTTATTGATTCATTGATTAGTAAAAAAAGAACTTCACGTTTTGCAAATTGTTAACAGAAGGAGGAACAAATGTACCATTTTATTGCCTTTTTTAATGTACGTAAGATGTTTGCATTAAAGTACCGGAGAGGAGTTTCGGTCCGCTATACATTCCTACCCGATGTTCCCTTATTTTGACATTTTCTTTTACGCTGATTGGTTCTCAGAAAACCTGGGCGTGGCCAACCCGGATTACTACACCTACCTCAACCAAAGCGGAGTCTACAAGCTGGAAGGCACGAACGATGCACACGACTTTCAAGAAACCCTGGTGAGTTTTGCAGTATACACTAAGATAAAAACGAAGGACGCGTAAGGAAAATTTAAAAGAAAGCGTTTATGCGTGTTACATTGATGCAACATTGATGCAAAATTGGCTTAGAAGGGCAAGGGGATGAATCATGCTTTTGGTGTCTAGGCTAGGTGGCGCAAGCTACCGCCCGTTATAAAGGGTACAGCCATTGGCATCTATCCATTCATTTGTACGGGTGTTTTTGGGAGAAAAGAAAATGTTTTTCGGCCCTCATAAATAGGCTATACGCATCGTAGAAACCTGAAATTCCGTGGGAGTGTGACGCTAGCGGTGGTGAGAAATGTCTCAATATGAAAACACACACACAAAAAAAGCACAATTTCCTGATAAGTTGACGTCCACCTAAGCCTAGTATCATCAAAACTAGAAAGGTCACTGTGAGCGCCTGTAGAACGTATTTAAGTGAAAACAACTTCTCGACAAAAAAAGGAAAACAGCTAGCATTCTCTTATCTGTTGCTGTGTTTTCTTTTCGCTGATTAAATGCCATGTGCGCCCATAATGTCTTGTCTTATTTTGACAATATTAGGCTTATGTAAACGTCGGCTCATAAATAAATTTCGTCCTTCTTTTTCTTCATCTGATCCAGGCAACGTCCTGTTCTCAAACTTTCGCGTTCCACCTCTATAGTGTCACATTCTCACGGAGTTTCAGCTGACTGCGATGCGTAACTTATCTACGCGGGCCAAGAAACATAGTTACCTTTTCTCCCAAACACCTAGTAGGTACATCATTGGGCAAACCTGAAGGCCCTTCAAGATCTTCACTGCCTAGACCTTTAAAGAATCGACGAAACAGAAGAGGCCAAAGGGCACGCACACAGTCGGGGAAATGTAGCAAGCTGATTCGTCGATTCCATAAAAGCCCTCGGTCCAAGGGCTTTCCATGATTCGCGTGAAACAGGGGAATGGTAGCGAGGGTTTCACGGGCCACATCAAGGGCCTCGAAATAATCGGCGAAATACCTGCTGCTGATTTCTCCGATTCGCCGATTCACGCGTATCCGGTTTCCTTCACACGCACAGCGCTTCCCACAAGGTGTCGGCATACGCTGGCTTGTTTTTAAACAGCGTGTTGGTCTCTGTAGGGACAAAACATGCCTTTCTCTTGTTACTTGCAGAAAGCCATGACCGTTATGGGCATGACGGAAGACGAGCAGACGCAGTTTCTTCACGTCGTCATGGGTGTGCTTCACATGGGCATGATCACATTCGTGGAGAAGGGCAACTATGCCGTCGTTGAAGACGACCAGTGTGAGTACGGGCGCGTATGCGGCGTCTTTTTTTATCTGCGTTGAATGGCGCGTAACGTCTCGCATTATATGGGGGCACATCGTCAGCTCACTCGATGTGCTATGGACCTAATCAGAATAATAGTGTTTCAAATCGGTGGACTTGTTAAAATTATTTGCCGAAGGCTCGGAAATGAAGTCATATTGGGTATTTGACGTAATGTGCAGTCAATTGAATTTCCGTGTCAGTTGACTCCAGGTACAGTCGCCGTACCCTATTATTTCGGATTGTTGGCCGAGTTAGTGCTGAATTTGTGAGAACATATGGTAGCTCTCGAAGACACGGACAAACGAAGGACAGTGCGCAGCACACAGTGGTGTTCAGTTATTCTTTTAAAGCAGAAAAATACATATATTTTATAACGTTACTTTTTAATTTTAAACTTGAGTCCGTCCGTTCACGCATTTCCCGCTAAATCTAGTGGGGGAATAGATACCACGACACCTATACACGAATTTCGTTTCTCAGCTAAATTTAGCGTGAAAATTGATGTCACGTGACCTGGCGTCACGGAACTTACAAACCAATTCAGTTTCTCCGCTAAATTTAGCTGAAAAATGGACGTCACGCCACCTGTACACCAATTCAGTTTCCTCGCTAAATTTAGCGGGAAAATTCACGTCTTGCGACTGAGACGCTAATCCAGTTTCCCCGATAAAATTAGCTTGGGAAATCCACGTCACGTGACCTACACAACCATTCAGTTTCCCCGCTAAATTTAGTGGAGAAATATACATGACTTGACACACCGATTCCCTATAATGCGTTTCATGCGTTACATAACTTAAAAAATAAGGGGCGCTGCCATTTTTTTTTTTTTGGGGGGGGGGGGTGGTAGGTTTGTTTTTGAGCGTTATTATGTATTCTCAAACCCCTTCGTAATCTCTCACACCTTAAAAAAAAACGCGGGGCGGGGCGAATTTTTCGCATCTCATTCATTATCGTTACGCAACCAATGAGATTACGGCTTTAGCCGCTACGAACGCCAAAGAACCAATCACGAAGCGAGAAGCTTGAGGGGCCACGCCCTGTCTTTCTTAAGTTTTCGGTGCCTGTAGTTTTCAGGCTTCCTTCCCCTACCAGCAGGGTCGTCATATTCTAGAAGAGAGTCAAACGTACTACCCTCGAAGAAAACCTTATCGAACTCTGCTGTTCCCTTTTCTTTTTTTAAGTTTAATTCTCGCTGAGCTGCATTTTAGAGCGCAGCTCTTAGGCGCCCATTTCCGGCTTGAGCATAGTCACCGTCGCCGTCGGCGTAACCGCGCGTTGCATTATGGGACGTTTCCCATAATGACGTCACATGCGACGTCACGAGGGTCATGGGGGAAGGGGAGGAGAAAATTTTTTCCGCTAAACTTAGCGAAAACAATTTCCCTTCTAGATTTAGCGGAAACGTTTTCCCGCTAAATTTAGCAGAAAAATATCTCCACTAAATGTAGCGGGAAAAAATTCGCCGCAAAAAATTTAGCGGAAAAATTTCTCCGCTAAATTTCGCGAGAAAATTTTCTCTCTAAATTTAGCGGAAAATTTCCCGCTATATTTTGCGGAAAAATTTCTCCGCTGAATTAAGCGGGAAATGTAGCGAAGATTTCTCGAAAAATGGGAGGGTAGCAAGGAGGAGGAGGAGGGGAGGAGGGGGCATACCGTCCCTTCCGTACCCTCCGCTCCTCCTCCGTCAAGAGCTCCGCTCTAATTCGGCATTCCAGGAAGTTGTAAACGTCTTTCATTTTCTTTTTTTGTGGGGTTTCAAGTTTAGATAGTTTTGTACCCTCAGCTGCACTAGCGATCTCGACTGTCATTAAACCAACGATCATTGGCATCTCCCCACTGTCATTGAGCTCAACTAAGCTGTCCGGTGTTACACGGTGCATAGGCCTAGCAACCCCAATTGAGATGAGCAGCAAAGTGGCACTGTTGAAACCGGATCGAAATCAAAACTGATGTCCCATTTGCCTTTTTTTTTTTAAAGTGATGCAAATGAATTATATGCACACTTTTCATTAATTATAAACGTCTAAAACAAAACAAAATAAACTTCTTTATTTTTTGTTGTTTTCAGAGTAAAGAAACGATAATCAGAACGTTTCACGCGAATTCAAGCAAGGGAGAAATCTTCTCGGCACCGACATTAGAATGGCCACCCTCGCCGAACTTTGGCTTCCACGACTTGCCGTGATCGTTCTAGCGGCAGCTCTGGCCCCGAATCATACCTCCCCCGTTTTCCGCTATAGTAAGTGCTTCGCTGGCGCTGGCCATGGGCGGCGATGCGGCGGCCGCCGCCATCTTTAGCTCTGTTTGGGCGAACCCCCATCAGTTATATCCTATTTTACCTTATGATGTACCGCAGGAAAGGCTACAAGCGCGAGCTCCTTGCGCTATACTTCGTTTCAGCTTAAGTCCCGACGCGGCCGATGTTACAAGCGCGAGCATGTTGCCCTGAACAGTGCTTGCACTGCACGAGCGCGCGTGCTTGGAAGGGACACTGAAAGCCTTGAGCTCGCGCTTCTAGCATCGACTGCGTCTGGCCTTCAGCTGAATCGAAGTATTAGCGGCGAGATGTTTTAGTGCCGCCATCCTATGGTTACCTTTCGTGACGTCATTACCTTGCGAACAACAAGTTTGATAGTGTTCATAAGGAGCATGGTGGAAGCTTGAAATCATTGCGCTCTTAAAGCAACACAACCAACACCGTCGAAATTGAAGTTCTTCCATTTTTCTTACTTCCGCCTGTGAGAAATCCTTTGCTGACGTCATAGTCAGTATTCGGCCAATCGTGGAAGGCCTACCACAGTGACGCTTTCGATCGCGCACGTCGCTAATAGGGCACATCTCGGCGGCACAAGCTCTCGTGTACCAAGGGCAGCTGCCAACGCTACGAGCTCGCGCTTCTAGCCTCCTCTGCGGTACTACCATAAGGTGAAATAGAGTATAACTAGGGTTCCGCGTTTTCGGTTTCTATTTTTACAAAATTCGGCGTACTTTTTTCGGTGTTTATTTTAAAATCCAATTTTCGGTTTTTTTCGGCGTATATTTATGTCCACAAAGGATTATCGGCTTTTTTCGGTGAATATAAAATAAACACCTACGGACACCGGATCAGATGATCCTTGTAGCTCTGATGTTTGTGATCACTCAAAGAATAACGGCACAGATACATTGAAAAAGAAATGGACACTTTATTTGGCAAATGTGTGCAACTGTCAAAGAAATAAGAAAAAAACACAGAAGTACAAACAAGTCAGATATGAAGCCTATGCCCAAAATACATGGAACTTCACCTTCTGTACATCAGGATTACGTGATCTTATTATAGTACATACACATGTACTTTCCCAGGTTCCCCTCCTTGATCCGCACTCTTCCTTTCCTGTTAATATGACCCTGAGCTTCGAGAATGCCCTCTCAACGCTAACACTGGAGACTGGCAGGCTGAGGAGATGAAGCGCTGTCTGAGCAAAAATCGGCCAATCAACCAATTGTGACCGCCAAAAGAGACACGGTGCGACGTTTTGAAGCACAACACAACATGCAGAGCTTGCATCAAGTCAGTCTTCCTTACAACGAGTTTGAAAACACGCTCGTACATGGCGAAGTCATGGGGCATTTCGGACTTCACTTTTCGATCGATGATGCGCACATTAAACCAAAACGTCGTGGTGCCGTCCATGTATCCCATACATTTGGACACGTTTCGATAGACACTGTCGTTCCACTTTTTCGCCTCGGCTCTGCGGTGCGACTGGAAGGTCAAAGTGACCTTTTCCGGTTAAAACTGAATTTTAAGAAATGAATTCGATGAACTTTTATCGGTTTTTATCGGTATGATTTGAAAATGCCGAACCTAATAAACTGACCTTTTTCGGTTAAAACCGAATTTCAGAAAATGAATTCGGCGTACTTTTATCGGTTTTTATCGGTTTAAACCGAAAACTCCGAACCCTAAGTATAACTGAGGCAGGCCAGCTCAGTCGAGCTCAATGAACGTTAGCGGCTCAATGACAGCTGGCGACGCCGCTGCGTAACTCCGGCCGATCGCGATTGAGTCAGCTGTCGTTGGCTTAATGACAGTTGAGAGCTCTACTGTAGCTGGGATATTAGTAGACTGTGCGCTGCGGAGTGCGGGCCTGGCGGGCACATGCTCGATCCATGCTTCGAAGTGACGGCACGCGCTCCCGCTAGCAAAGCGTAGCTGTAGAATGCGGAGAGCAAGTCGTCTGCTCCTTGCACCCGAGTTGCGGTGACATCGGAACAACGCCGAGCTCTGATGGACTTTGATTGGAGGATGGTGGGTAGACCTGCTAGATGCCCTGAGCTCTGCCCACTATATAAATATATTTTATTTCAATCAGCCAATAAGAGCCTCTCGGCGTCCTGACATCGTCGCAACCTCTGTGGAAGAAGCAGAGGAACTTGCGCTCCGAATACTCTCTTTTATCATCGACTCGAGAGAACAAAACTGACCAAAGTCGACGTGAGCGTGGAGAGGAACCAAATTAAACGCCTGCTTCACGTACCCTCACATCGAGCAGAAGAACAAACACGAAACAAAAAGCCTATACCGAAACCACGAAACCAAAGCAAATAAACTGCCTCCTACCCCAAACACACTCACGCGTACAAAGAGACAAAAAATTAAAAAACGGTATAAAAAAACAAGAAAAAGTGGATAATTTATGGTTCACCTCGGACGAAAATCAACGGGTCACTGGGTTTTCTCGATACGGAGAAACTTTCCTTTTCCACCTACATCCGTCTCAGAAGACAGGAACGCTACAAAGACCGGAAAAAGAAACAGACCACAGATAAGAAATAAGAAAAACACAAGGAATGACTTTAAGCGATCCGGCTAATGACTTTAATGAAGCCCGGAGGATCCCGAGTAATTTCCCATCCCTCATCCTGGCTTTGTTTCACCGTCGAGTGGCTGCTATGCCCCACGGGCACCATACTCCAATCTCGCCGCGTAACTTGACAAACGGCGAAAGCTACGTATGGCCCCAGTGATCCAACCAGCGCACCGGAGGGGCACACGTGACTATACTCCACCTCCTCACTAGCTGCGTCCAGTGCTGTCGTAGCCACGGGCGAGAGAGGGAGAGGGTAAAAGCGTTTTTGTGCCAGTTTTGAGCGACGGGCTAATGATCTCCGAGGTACACAATAGCGACATCTGAGATACTCAAAAGAAGGTCTGTAAGAGGGGTCCTCCTTCCCCTCTTCTCCGACTGCTCTGTGGTTACGCTCTCGCCCCTGTCCCTTTGGGAAGGGCTGTCACGTGGCTCGTCTTCTTCACTCTGATTGGTTGGGAAGGGCCGTAGCGGATAGGCCCTTTGCCAAGTTACGCCGAATCGAGGGTGTACCTCTTCGAAAAACTTAGCCGCCGCAGCTTTCGCATTCTCGCTTTCGGTTTACTCCACTTTCAGCTTATGATGGAGCGCAACGGACGCTACCACCCCACCACGGCCAATCAAACAATGCGAACTTGTCACGTGACTACGCGGCAACAGAAGGATCTCAGCGAATGACTAAGCTCTCGCGGGACACGTGACACTAGCGTGACGTTGGATTGGCTGGTACGGCGCGTAGAGTCCGCTGCAGTCCGTAGTAAAAATGAAACGGGGTGTAGGCGTTCTTCGTCTTTCTCTTCCAAAACTTTAGCGTGTTAGTTTCTTCTTCTTGTTTTTTATAGTATTGCGTCAGGTGCAGCCAAGGATGTAATAGAGCCGGGTTCTTTAAGAAGAGAACGAGAAGAAGGCGAGAACTCGGAACAGTGAGAAGAAAAATGCGACGGGGAATACGAGATGAGGCTGAAGTAAGCTGGCAGATATACAAGAAACTAGAAAACAAAAAATTGGTACGGCGATTGCGTGTGCTACGCATCTCAAAAACTGACCCGATTTCGAAATGTCGGAGAACACAGTTTGAGACTAGATACATATTTTCACTCTCTGTATCTTTTTTTTCTTCTTTTTGTTCTTGTTTTAACCCTCTCATTCGTTGTCGCCATACGTTGAAAATGACACATAAATGTAATCTCCGCAGACTCGAATGCATATCGCGATCGGCACCGTGAGTTCTGCGAGATTTGAAAGAGCGACGGAGAGGCTAAGTTGGAGTGTATATATAAGCTCGTATCTGCATTTTCGGGTCGTAGGCTTATATGTGTACGTTGGATCATTCGTGCATCCTTGTTTCCCTCTCTTTCCCTCTCTTTAATATGCGAAAATTGATGGAGATGTTGCCACGTACTTCACACTGGCGGTTTCCTACCTCCCTCTTCAATGTTTGCTTTTCCCGCATAATGATTTGCGTTACCTAAACAGAGTAGTACTGATATAGTCATAACAAGTAATCAGATTACTCGTAATTGTTTACCTTTTTTATTCATCATTTCGTAATCGTTTGAATGCATTTATTGGGAAGGAAATCACCAGAGTTGTTTGATTACTTTTGGAAGCACCAAAATGCTTTGTAACGGTTACTATTTCCCCATTCCTTTCTAACGGCGCCCCTTTCCTCTGTCAAGAAATTCTCGAACCAAGCCTCCGTCAGATGGGTGTTTCACCAAAATTGGTGAATTAAGTGGATAAGTAGCTCGTCATTCGGTGATTCTAATCCAATAATAGACAGTGCGAAAGTCCAGTGTTCAAACTGTCAGAAAAACATGTCGTTTTGAATAATATGAAGTAATCGGAAAGGTAAAGGTTCCTTTTGTTAAAGTAATGGCCAATTACATTTCTTCTGAACTAATCAAGTAATCTAATTGAATACTTTTTAACCAAGAGTAATTGTAATTGTAATCGATTAGTATTTCTCGAGTGACGTGTACAAGACTGCACCTGAGTCAGCTATAAAAGCTCTCTTCACGAAACGCCTTTTCACCTCCGCTAAGCCGTGTTCCGCCATGTTGGTGATTAGCGGCCGTCAGTCTCTTCGTTAGTTTGCACGCAGACCCTTAGTTACTGGCGCCGCTCTTTGGTGTTGGTGGAACCCGCAAGCATGGCGAGTGGCTTCGTCGACGGCAGTTCTCAAAGTACGACCGAAGACGTATTTTGGGCCGCTTGAACCCATGCTTACTTCGCTTTTTTTTTCTGAGTCGTCCCGGCGTCATCTACCGAGGCCATTTTGGCCACCGATAGGTAGACATTTTTATCGCCAACACGTCTTAACAACAACAGCAACAAAAAAAACTGCTTTAGCTGGCGCAGTTGATCACGGCGTGAAAGAGCTCTGTCGAGCTGGAAAACACCGCCTCCGCGCGTAGAACGAACACAGGGCGAAAGTTTATCAACATGGTGTCGGCGATATTTCGAACCGGAAACACGTCACGTCCTACCTTCTTATAGTCGGTGTCAAGTTAGAGTGCAGCCGAAGTTCCGTCTCCAGCACGCGCGTTACCGGGCTTGTTACCGAGTTACCGCTGAGTTTAACAGACGTCCAAAGACCCGTTCACACTCTTCGGACCTCTTAAAACCGAGTTCATTAAAACCTTTTACAACGAGGGGATACACTGGCGCCATCTATTGGGTAGCAGTGTAAACTTGGCGGTCCGGCATATTTTCTATTTCTCTCGCGCATTATCCTTTTTTTCTTGGCTCGAAAAACCTTTGTCAACGTTATAATCGAGCCTTTCTTATAGGTGTTACGCCCATTTGACCTCGGAAATACCGCAAAACCTTCGCTCTTGTGAAATTCAGTTCCAGGGTCACCGCATAGATGGCGCCAAAGTGCCAGTGTGTTCCCTCGTCCTAAGAAATTTTAAGAGACAAGTCTCGGTCTCTCTCGGTCGTACTCGGTTGCAAGAATGTGAACGGGCCTTAAAGGCCCGTTCACACTCTTGCGACCGAGTGAGACCGAGAGAGACCAGACCAGTTCTTAAGCCTCTTACGACGTCTTAGGACCAGCTCCGCTGCAGAACATTTGGTCCTAAGACGTTGTAAGAGGCTTAAAAGCGGTCTGGTCTTTCTCGGTCGTACTCGGACGAAAGAGTGTGAACGGGCCTTTACACTTTATCGTAAACCCCGAAGGTACCTGTCCTGCCCTGCACCGTATTCTACGTTGAAATTGTGATGTATCGGTTGACAACCTGTTGGCGCGCCAGATTATAAACGCAGCACAAGTGTTTTTTTTTTTACGTGAATAGGGCGCATGTTTCGTGATACGAAACTGACCGAGGCAGAATTTCGAAAACGCTGTCTGTATATTATCCAATCTCAGACAACATAACAGAAACAAAAATATATAAAACAAAAGAGGCTAGGTGGTGCGAGCTACTGGCCGTTATAAAGACTACAACCATTAGCATCCTTCCATCCATCCATCCATTCATCCGGACACGTGAAACATTGATGAGACATGACATTGCTTGCGTGAGCAATGTCTGTGCTTGTGTTTTGTATGTGCACACACAAAACACAACCACACAACACAAGCACACTCAAACATACAAAATGCACGCACTGCTTACGTGAGCATGCAATGTGTGTGCTTGTGTGAGCAACGAACTCTAGTGCTGCCTGTCTTTGTCCCTGTTTTTATTGTTTCACTGACTCTTGTATCTTCACCAACTCGCTCTTTGCTGTTAGTCAGTGCTCGTATGTAAACTTAATTTTCAGTCGTTGGTGAACCACCTTGTGTACCTGCAGTGACCTTTCCACCTCCCATAGATCGTGGACAGCTTACCCGCTTTAAAATGACACGGATAAAAATTCACCAATGTAATCACCTCGCCACACGAATCTAGAATGCATAAATCGTCCAATCGCTCATTTGGTGGCAACCGGCGTTAGCGTATCTTCCTCCAGCGGCATGGACACTTTTTCTCGGGCCTTTCACACCTACAAATAACGCGATGTTAAAAAAAAAAATGCTCGAGGTACTTAAGCATATCTTATGAGTTGTGAATGCGAAATCATGAATATCGTTCTTGCGCATTCTCGTGAAATGGCTGCGCGGCCCAGTCAAACGCTTCCTTTTCCCCGTGCGCTCTAGCGCGGCTTTAACTTGCGCGGGCACGTAACGCCACGGGGTGACTCCCCTTGAAACTGACACGCCTCGGCCAGTGGGAGCCTCGTTCCTTGTAATTATGCGCGCGCCCGCCAATGGGGGCGCTATTCATGAGATTTCGGCTTCACTTGGAAAGGTGAATTTATTTGCCGTTTCGCTCGGCTTCAAAGCTGGGATGCCTCAGATCGCGGCTTCACTTCGCTCTATTGGGAGAGGTGAATTTATCTGCCGTTTGGCGCAGCAGCTGATGAAGTTGGCTCGCTCCAAAAAAACAGTTAATGCCTTTTCATTAAAAAAAATACTTTCTTATTGGCATTTTTCAAAGGGGTCCTAAATGCATAGCACTTATACCGTATACGACGTGCAGGTTTGTCCGCTCTTGGCGCACTTCGTTCGCTTGTTTACCCTCCAGATGAGCCCATCTGATTTGGTTTCCCCTCATCCTCAACCAATGATAGCGTGAGCTTGTCTGCCACGTCATCGCGCGATCTCTGCAGCGCGTTCTCTACGTTGGCCCTCAGATGGACGTGCCCCTCTTCGATGGGGCAAAGGCGCATTTTGGATGCACTTCCTCGCCGTGTGGGGCCTCTTCGCGCTCGTCCTTTTGCGGGCACAATAAGGAGGTTGTCACACTGTCACTTCATGGTGTCACAAGGCGTCGCAGAGGAGCTATAAATGCTACGCATTTGAAGCGCCTTTGGGATGACGTCACCGTAACATCATCGCTAAACTCCTGTGAACGAAAAATCCAACCAGATTAAAGCCTTCTGATCTTATGTGACGACACAGTCACGTTACATCAATTCAAAATTACCCTCGAAAAAAAAAAGAAAAAATAAGAAAACAATGATTGTAATATCCTTGGAAAATTAAGTTTGCTTTCCCACTAGATTAGAGTGTGCGCGGTGGAGCACGCTTTACGGGAATACAAATTTATTCTTGCGACGATTTTTCCCTGCAGTCAATAACGTTTTTTGTTTGTTTGTTTTCTTTTTCGGGGGAAAGTGTTTCCGCCTTGGCCGTTTTTGCCCCCTTACTCAATTAACTAGTTAATATTCGAAAGCATAAACGATTATTAACGATTATACTGTTCATTCGCACGTGCGGGCAAAGCAATAAATGAACTTCATCCGTCCGAAAAAGTTAATGAAGGTTTGAATTAATCGCACAACGAGTGATTAAGCTAGGGATCACTCGAATTAATAAATTAATAAATTGGCAACCATTTGTCAAAGCGTCGCGTAAAAAAAGCAAAAAACAGTGACAATCTTGTAACAAAAATACTCTCCCTTTCAATTTCTTTCTTTATGTCGGATCCTCGAAAATGATTATGACGAATACAAAGTTACACCATCTCTTTTTATTCTTTATTTTTCAGATCGGTGTCTTTTGTTGTTGTTTAATTTACCTGGCACTTCAAAAGTAAAAAAAAGGTGCCTAGCTCAACTTGGGTGTTTGCATGCTCAGCGCAAACACCGTGTGTGGGCAAACGCGTACATGTTTGTAAGCAGTGCGTTTTTGACGCGCGTTTATGACACGAAAAAGAAAGTAAAAGTAGAATAAAGAGACGATAAAAAAATTAAACTTCTATTGCGCTACATTTGTTGCTACAGCCAGCCATCGCAACACAAAAGAGAGTGATCCTCTAAGGCGTAAGTACAAGCAGCCATCAGAAGGCGCGAAACCATGTCTTCCTTTACAGAATGTACCCGCACTTCCAGATTGACTGACAGACGCACACGCGCCCGCATTCTGGTGCAGGCTTATTGCCACGAAGGCGTCGTGTAGCCGAGGTTTTCTGCTGCACGTCGAAAGATTTCCAGGTGGTCGAAATCAGATCTCAGTCCTTCGCTGGGGGCGTCGGTTTGGCACGCCAAACCCCCAAATATGAGTTTGGCACACACACGCACACACTCATTCCCTCTTGCAGCTGGGTCTATATAAGCACGCTTAAGAGACGCTGCCGGTGTCCTTGAGAAAGGTGCGTAGAAAGGCTGCCGGTGCGTTTGAGAAATGTGGATAGAATGAGTGCCAATAACTACAAAGTTATTAACACTCAAAGGGCCGGACATAATTTTTTGTTACTTTATCTTTTTTATAACCGTATTAGCTGTTTCAGGCGTTGTCTTCTAATCGAACGAATAAATATTTAGCGATTGAATCTAGACAAGGAAGGGAAGGAAAGGCGACTCGCCAAACAACTGCCACTCCAACGTTCATTTCGCTGCCCGCTCCAGTCTCCACTCAAAATTTCTTCCCTGACGCTCATCCAGAGCCCTGGACTCCAGGGAAAAGCGGGAGATTACAGCACTTCCTTTCTCTCCCAGGCTTGCAGGAGCCTAGGGAAAGGTGGAAGGGCTATGGGGAAACGCGAGAGTGAGAGAGAGTGACAAAAGGGAAGAGGGACTGCGCGAACGGGGAATGCGAAAAGGTTTACGAGGAAACAGGGAGAAAGGGAGTGACCGGAGAGAAAACGGATTGCGCGAATGGGGAATTAGGTGAGGGCGTGAGCGTATGCAAGTGGGGAGAGAGGGCACCTAATGGGGAAGAAAGAGAGCACATATCGACCGAGTCGATTATATGGCATCCCGCGCAGTAGTATATCGTCGATAGGGAGAGCGTGGGAAAAAAAAGGGGGAAACGTTGCGGGGAATGGGGAAAATCAACGAACCGAATTTCCCGACATGTATTCGCACTCGGGGAGCGGTTTCCGACACCGGGCCGAATATTCCGGGCTCGGGACTTCCAAGACCACTCCACATGCTCTCCCTTATGCTGCCTCTCTCATTTACTGTCTCTTTCTCTCCCTCTCTCTCTCTCAGTGGGCAGTGGTCTGAGCTGATAAGCAAGGACACGAAGATCGGGAAAGATGAGGGGTTGGCATGCTCACTTTTCACCTTACGATGGACTACAACAGACGCCACGAGCCTTCCCAGCCAATCAGGCGCTGTCAACGTGTCGCGTGATTACGCGTCCCACGCGTCGCAGCTCCCCTCTCGAAAGTGACATGGTACTCCCGTGACATCGGACTGACTTCTCTCACTCGTAGCGTCGTCTGCAGTCCGCCGTAACGCGCAACGCAGCAGTGGACAGATCCTCGTGCTCGCGTGTGTTTGTCAGCGGGGCTGGTCGAATGGATCAAGACTCGGCCAGAGTGGGATATTAGTATACGGTGCCACGGAACGCTGTATCTGACTGGCGTGTTTAGCGTCCCTATTCCGCCAATGCTTCCAGAGTGGTCCCAAAAGTGGCAACATACTGACGTCTCAAAAGTCGCTGTCGTTCGCCACGATCCTGGTGGTGACGCAGAGGCAGAAAGGCGGCCTTTCTGTTTACCCACTAATCCCTCCAATCAGAGCTCGGCGTCCTGACGTCCCCGCGCTCTATCATCTTCTCCTCTTTTCCATCGGTTTCTCTCCGTATAGTCACTAGTCTTGTATCCTTCGTTACCACCGTAAGCTCTGTTCCACAAATCTGTTTTTTTTTTTAATATCTGAATTAACGCAAAGGTTACTAGCGCGATGTCTTGGCTTGAGGCGTTGATCCCTCTGCGCGAATATTTGTGCAGCCGATGCGTAATCAAGGGCACTAAACTCCCGCATATGGCCGTCCTTGTAGTCAGTATTGAGGTGAAACGGAGTATAGACCCAGAGATTTTCAGAAGACGTTTTGACCACGTTTCTTTTGGTCAGGCTCTAATAAACGTATCCATGTGCTTTCTTTGTGTTTTTTCTTTCGGTAAGCTCTTTGTTTTATATTTTCAGGTTAGCAGTTGTACTGTACTGGTTAGCTCTCTCTTCGACAGTGTACAGCCAGTGTAGACCTATCTCAAGGACAGTTCAATCTCTTGCTGCATAAAAATTCACAACGCCCGATTCTTGGTTTCCTCCCTGTAGAAGTGGAAAGGAAGAAGCACACGAAAAACAGGATGCGCTTGAAAATTAGTGACGTCACGGGTTTCGGTCGGTGATGTAACAAAAGCGACGTTAGCGGAATTCTTGATTTCTAGATAGATGTATTTAACACACTTCATTTTTTTTATTCGGACCGTGAGTGACACGAATCTAAACAATAAAACAATGACGCGTTTTTTCTCTCCAAAAAGCAGGTAAACACAACAAGAACAAAAAGCAGCGGGTTGAAGAAAAAAAGAAAAGAAGGGTAGTTTTGCTTTTGTTATATTCGTTTTTGAAGATCCGACGAAGGAAAAAATAGAAAGGGAAAGGACTTTTTACACATTTGTCAAGTGTTTTTTTTCGCGTGAGACTTGACAAATTGTCGCCAATTTATTCATTCATTAATTCCAGTGATCTCTAGCTTTGTTATTCGCCATGTAATTTATTCAAAACTTAATTTTCTCGGTCTGATTAAGTTCATTTATTGTTTTGCCTGCACGTGCGAATGAACAGCAGAATCATTAATAATCGTTTACGCTGCGAATATTAACTACCTAATTCAGTAAGAGGGCAAAAACGGCCAAGACGGAAACACTTGTCATATAAGGGGCACTCAAGCGGATTCTGAGATCGTCTATTTATTGTCATAACCCAATCTACGGGCTCTGAGCATCCTAAAACCCGAGATTACATTCGAGGGCGGCTGATTGTCCCGTTAAAAATCCAATCAAAGATCGTGGCACGCCCCTTTTTCTGCGCCGTGGCGTGGAACACCAGAGGGCGCCACCAGACGGAAGAGCAGGTCTCCGTTAAGAAGAAAGTTAAGGCCACAGAAAGAGATCGGTGGCTAGAGGGAATGCAGACAAAGAGGGCTCTGGAAAGCTATAGATTAAACAAAACAGTTATTGCCAAAGAAAGCATTTATGATAATTCTAGGGGAAGCTCATATGTTGTTTGAGGCAAGGACAGGTGTTTTGCGAACCAGAACATACAGAGCGAAGTACCAGGAAATGGATACAGTGTGCGCTGCTTGTGGAGAGGTGGACGAGACGGCTGAGCACTTGATACTCTACTGTAAAGGGCTTCACCCTATGCCTACCGAAGACAACATAGATTTAATAAAGTCATTGGGTTTTAGAGACAGCGAAGGGAAAGTGGATTACAAGACAGTAGAGATTACCAAGCAAAGATTAAGTGAATGGTGGCAGAAAGCACGAGAGAACTAGGTATTTTCTTATTAACTGATGGCAAGGGGTTTTATAGCCTCACTTTCTGTTCAGTGCGGAGGGTATATAGTTTTCACATTTAAATATTCTAAGCTTAAATGGTAAGACAAATTGGCTAGGTGGCGTAAGCTACCGCCCGATCCAAAGGGCTCAGCCGTATTCATCCATCCATCCATCCATCCACAGCAGAGGAGGGCACGCGACAGCCAATCACGAATGACGGCTTTCCGGCGGACTGATTTTTTGAATATGCGCGCATTCGAAAAATCAGTCCGCCGGGAAGCCGCCACCCATGCATTGGCTGTCGCGTGCCCTCCCCTGCTGCCCTCCCGTCCGGTAGCGCCCCCTGGTGTTCTGCGCCATGGCGGAAAAAGAGGGGCGCGGCACGAGATTTGATTGGATTTTCAATGGGGAAATCGGCCGCTCAATAATGTGATTTTTGTTTTCTTTTATGATGCTTAGAGCCCGTACATTGAGTTATGGCAATAAATAGACGATCTCAGTATCTACTCACATTCCCCTTCAAGAAAAAAAAAAGCACAAGTCGATTTCAGGGGAAAAAATTGACGCTATACTCCTTCTCATCCTACGATGGACTAAAGCCCAATTCTACAGGCCGCCGGGTCCAATCACGAGCCTGTTGGAAACCACGTTTTATATTTTCTCCGTCGTACGTATCAGTGCGCCAAGACGTGTCATGCGGAGGCGAGTTTTTCGTCTGCTTATCGAGCCCTCGCGGCGGCTCCGTCTGCTTGCTACTACTGAAGACTACTGAAGGGAGTAAATACCGTCTGGAAGCGATGTGGCGAAGAGAACCCGTAAACAGAGCCAGTGGCCATTAAAAAATGAAGATGAGTCGGATCGAGCGTTCGACATGGGAGCGCATGTACGGACCACGCGCGAAAGGAAGATACGGGTCCGGGTACGTTTTACGTACAGAAAGATTGGATTGGATTGTTATGGCTAATGCGCAACGGCTTTATGTAAGTGTTGCCTGCGCGCCTTCCAACTTCTCCACGCAGTTGGCATGCTCCGGAAATATCGCAGGAATGTTTATGAAACGAAATACCATGTACCTTTATAGTTCACGAATATAAAATAGAACGCTATCACAACAGACAACCATATGCGTAAGATTAGTGCTCTTCGTACTCTGCGTATCGAAATTTCTCCCTAAATGATATTCTGCTTCGTACAAAAAAAAAATACTTATATAATAAAAAAAAAACGGCCCGTGGACACAACATACATTTTAACTTCCTTCCGCAGATTTTTTTTTTTCTTTTTTGCGTTTGAGCAATTTTTTGTTTGAAAATTATGAGAATTGCAAGCGGAATCGCGTCATGACTAATTAATTTTAGCCACTGAGAACTTGAGAAGCGCCGGAGCTTGGCAAGCCCCGGGCATCTCATTACCGCTCTGTAGCCAATGAGACTGCAGCATTAGCTGACACCGTGATGTCAGTTGACACCAGGACGTGACCCCATACTTTCCTGATGGCCTGATTACTGTGACGCCACGTGACGTAATAAACACGTACTTTCCTAATGGTCATGTGGCACCGTGACTTAACGTCAGCTAATACCATGACGTCACAAGGGATCTAAAAATGCTATACGTTTAGAGTATCTTTGGGATATGCCAAAGAGACAGGCAGTTTTTCCTGTTTTATTACGAATGTTTTGATTTCTTTTAACTACAGGTGGCTCTGTTTACATAAGATCATGCGCGCGAGTCCAGATGGATTTTTTTTTGTTTTTGTTGATTTTTTATATGTTCTTTCTCAACATGTGTGGAAAACCTAATAACAATGTTTTGCAAAAAAAATAATAATATTTGAAGATAAAATATTTTTGAGTGCGCCAGATTTGCATATTCGATTTTGAAGTTTTCGTTTATGTCATGTTTGGTGACACATACTACTCAAGCTACACGTATCAGAAATAATCTAAAATATTTTGCACTTATAATAGATCATAGGAGCTATCGATATAAATATGTACAGCAATATGGACGTTATATATTTTGCGTCAAAAATGCGCAAATATGACTTCTTGGAGGTTTTGTCACTAGGTTTCTGGGTCGTTATCTAAAAATGTTGAAACGCTACAACATTCAAATATATGTCATATATTGTTCTTGAAACGTTCTTTCGAATGATATATACATCATTGCTTTATCTCGAAGATTGACATGTTTATGTACTTCCAAACTTGTTCTAAATCACAAAGCTAACAAATTCCAAGGGGCAATTAATAAACCAATCCCATCTTTGATTTTCTTGACATTTGTAGTGATATTTCTTCCCCATACTCTTGTGTTGTTCATTCATAAAAAATATGTTGCATCATTTTGTTTCCTTAGAAGTTACACCGCTGCAAAAGTGCACCCCACGTCGGTATTTTTGCTCAATGCCAAAGACGAGATAATATTTTGATTTTGTTTATTTTATAAGTGGATCCATATTTTTGTGCTGTATTCGAGTATCGGACTCAAGCTCAAGTATTCTACTTATTAAAAGAATGCCCGCGTTGCTCGTGATTTGCATTTATTTAATCAATAAGCCTCTTTCGCCTAAAGCTACAAGTTTTAGGGACTTTAGCCGAATGTTTTCCGCTTGTAATCACTACGACTGCTTTTTTTACAGAAAGTAGTAGAAAAGTAAGAACAGTGGTGCAAATCATATGCAAATATTGATATCTACGTTCGCAATGAAGCGGAAATGTTTGAGCCACCAAGCTTGTAAAATTGCTATTCATGACGGTTCTAGGTCCGGCCGGCCAAGGTAAACCTGTGACTTCACTAGCAGACGTTCACTTAAACGTCCGTTAATATTAAAAGAAATATATATTTGTGATTGTTTATTTGAGTAAAAAAATTGAAATTGAAAAAGTAAAAAAATGAACAATAATAATAATAATAATAATAATGAGTAAAGATATTGTCACGAATGAAGGTGACGAAAAGACGAACAGTGAACTGAAAATAAAGGTTTAAAGGAGCGGTGCAACGATATTCAATTGGAATGTTTTTCACTTTACACGAGCTTACTGGCTCTAGTGGGACTCAAGGTTACTCACACGCAACGCCACTGGCCAAGAAACTCCTTTGTTGCGGTGTAATTTCAAGGACAAAAGCGATCATTTTCATTCAATCTCTCCTTTGCAAAATTTGATGACGTAACGTGGGGATCGCAAAACACCCCGATGACGATATTTGAATGCGGTTCATAGATTGGACCCGAGCATTGCGTGGGCACTCGATTTGGGCTCGTGATAATTACTAGCTCGAGAAGCATTCGGGTAGTGGCCCGTGTCCAATCGCTGCAACGACGACAATAGCCGAGCCATAACAATGTCGGGAACTCAGCGCGTGTCCTGTGCTTTGCCAACCCCAGCGCGTGGCTATGATCAACATTGGCGGCATATAATCGGCTTCAGATCACGTGGCCGCTTGTTCTGGCTGCGAGTTGAGGGAATGAACGCCGCTCGTTTTTCTTTATTTTTTTCTGGGACTTCTATTGCGTGGGGTGAAAAACAAACGCGTGTTTCATAGGTCATTAACGTCAGGGATCCGTTTTAAGTGGTATTTGCGCAAAGTACAAAAATTGTTGCATCGCTCCTTTAATGGGCGAACTTGTGCCAAACAAAATAAGTAAAGAACGAGCGTCGAGGCAGCAGAAAAGCGGGCGGCGATTCGGCGGCGTGACAGAGAGCGAGAGCGAGACTGACTCGACAAGGTCGCGGGTAGCTGCTTATCTACAGTGCGTCACCATCTCGAAAGTTCGGCAAAAAAGGCTCGAGCGTCGCGCGCTCGGGGCGAGGATGAACTGGCACTTTCGAGAACAACAAAGCAGGTGGAAAGTTACGTCTGGTGCCAGAATGAACGCGAATCTTCAAGTCGGTGACCGAGCGTTGCTTTCTCGGCCCTGCGGGCGGCAATATTAAGCACACTATACTTCATTTCACCTTCCGTCCAGACGCAGCGGATGCTACGAGGGAACGGGACCAATCAAGCAGCGTCAAAAGTGCAAATCACTAGGCTTGTTCTGTTTTATGATTGGTTCAGCGATGAAAAACACAGAGAGAAACATTACGAACACCATGATGGTGCGCTTTTGACGCTGTCTGATTCGTCGTATAATCTCGTAGCATCGGCTGCGTCTGGACGGAAGGTGAAACGAAGTATAGCTGCCCGCGTTGGCATGAGTTTGTCTTCAGTGCGTTTTTGCCCTTCTTTAAATGAGACTGACCATTTCCAACGATTGCGAGAAAATTGGTCGACTCTGAATGTGGCAAATAAGGAGTGCACTAACTGATTGACGCTGTCTCACGGGCGCAGGGTTCCGCGAAAAAAGTTTGAAAGCCTTGTGGAGTAAGTCCGACAGGTCCGGCTCTCTGATTATCCTAGTTTAGGTACGTGGCAGCGAGCTCTTCTTGAAACAGGAGACAAAACTATAGGCCTGAATTCATCCCGGCAAAACAGTCGATAATCACGTCGGTGTATTTAAAGGTAGGCGTTTTACCGACGCGCAAGCCGTTTCCTTGCCTTGCATCGTTCGACGTGGCAGATCGGAAAGCAAAGCAAAGCTGTTATGCCGAAGACCCACACGACCACTTACGAAACCAAATTTAGAGTCACGAGGTTCGAAGGGCATCCGTTGTAACCCTGTCTCCACGTGCACGCAGGTTGCAGAGGGACGTACGTGCTACCTCTTTGATTCGCTGGCGATACCGGTGCTAAGCATCGCTTCGCTTTTGTCAATATATATATCGTCCCCTACGCGCGCAATACTAGCGGCACCAACCTAATCAGCGCAAAATCAGAAAGGCGGCGGCTCAGGCAAAAAGCAAAGCCCACGAGGCGGCGGTGGCCCCCCTCGTGAATCTAATGAGAGGCTTTAGCGAATCAGAGACGGCATGGACCGCAGAGCGCACGCAATTACCGCCTGTTTCCTCCTTGTGCACTTTTCTTTTCGGAGGAACTGATTGCCACAGGCTGGGACTTACTCCGTACGTTGCTTCATAAAAACGCTAATAACGCATTGTATTTTCTTTTTGCTCTCTCCTGTCAAGCTTTCGGGAGGTCGCACAGCCTTCTGATTGTGAGACAAGACAAGACGCGCGCTGCGGTCATAAACAAACGAAGTGGTTGCCATTCCCGTGCAGTTGTATCTTGACAGAACGTCTTATCAGCCATGGCAGTGACTTACAGCGTCTGTAGTGTATTCTGTGCAAATTATCTTATAGTAAACACAAAAAGAAGATAGCAAAGTAGAGAAAGATTTGCAGTGTGTTAGATCTAGATGTCAATTTTCCGAAGAGGATCGGACAAAATCCTCCAGTTCGTGCATTCCCAATTTGTAGTCAGCCTCGTGAGCGTACATATATTGACTCGCTCCTCCCGAAAAATTCCGAAAAAAACAAAAAATTCCGATGCAAATAAAAAAAAATTACCGCCTTCGATTTTTTTTTTTAATTTGGGTACCCTGTTATACTCATTTCGGCATTCATTTCTATTAAAAACATGTTGCATTATATGATTGAGAAAGAAGACATAACTCCCCAAATCAGGGTCCTTTTTCAAAGCCTACACTTAGCAGTGCCCTATACAAGAAGTGACTCTAAGTTCCAGTTTCATGAAACTAACACACATCTTTTATATATTTTTATTCAGATGAGGTCGCTGACAACTAGAGCATTCGGTCACATACTAAAAGTGAGGAGAAACTTTACATACAGCGTACAAAGAGGTATCATATTAGAGACTAGTGATTCGGGAAAAGATGATGCAGTGCGAAGTTTTACTTTCTGGTATAATTTATATTTAAAATAAAAGAAACAACTTTACTTCCACACACAAAACTAGAGATAGAGTAATCTAATTGTTTAGGTTAGTCATGCATTTTTGGGGAGTTGGAGCGACCTGAAAATTCAAATATTTAGATAAATCAATTATTTATATATCATTCGAAAGAACGTTTTAATAAAAATGTATAACATAAGTTTAAATGTTATAGCTATTCAATTTGTGTAACGGAGCAGAAATCTAGTGACAAAACGTCAAAAGAGCCTCGTATGCGCATTTTTGACGGGAAATATATACCCTCTACAATGCTGTACATATTTACTGGGTGAAACAAGGAGACGGCAGGCTCTTTAAATCGACCGGAAAATTCGGTTTCTTAACCTATCGCGCTACGACTTTGTGCAGCGTTGCCCACAGATGGTGCATTTTTTTTGTAAAATTTTCAAAGAACGAACTTATTTGAGGGAAAAGTAAAGAAAGAAAAAGGCTTAGCTCCTATGGAAACGCAGCGACGCCACCGGTCTGCAAACAACACGGCGCCGTTTCGCATGGGAGACAAGAGATGGCGCAAGCGGTCGCGACGCCAACGAACGAGCAGACGACGCCGAGAGCCGGCGTGTTCAGCAGACAAAGAACTGCAGTCCCTTTGTTACCGCGCCTGTTTTTGTTTCTGCGACTGTCGCCACCTGCGGAACGCGAGCCGCTTTTGAGTCGAAAGGATCGTCTGCCAAAGTGCCGGCTCTCGGCGCCGTATGCTCGTTCGTTGGCGTACGTATACGGGGCCTTACGTTGGCGGCGTTCGTTGCGCCATCTCTTGTCTCCCGTGCGAAACGGCGCCGTGTTGTTTGCAGACCGGTGGCGTCGCTGCGTTTCCATAGGAGCTAAGCCTTTTTCTTTCTTTACTTTTTCCTCAGGTAAATTCGTTCTTTGCAAATTTTACAAAAAAAAATGCACCATCTGTGGGCAACGCTGCACAAAGTCGTAGCGCGATAGGTTAAGAAACCGAATTTTCCGGTCGATTTAAAGAGCCTGCCGTCTCCTTGTTTCACCCAGTATATCAATAGTTCCCACGATCGTTACAAGTGCAAAATATTTGAGATTTCTGATATTTGTAGTTTGCGTAGTAGGTGTCACCAAACATGACATAAAGGAAAACATCAAAAATCGAACATGCCGTACTGGCGAATTTAAACATCTTTTCTCTTCAAATGTTATGTTTTCTGCAAAACCCTCTTTGGTTGCGTTCCCTACACATGTTAAAGAGTAATATATATATATATATATATATATATATATATATATATATATATATATATATAAAATTATAAACAAATAGTCCGAACTTGCGTGTATGATATTATCTGAACAGAGCCAGTTGTGTTTTTTTCTTTCTTCCTCATTTTGCATGTCACGTGTCCTCGTCTATCTTTGGGGTAGTTCTTACATTTTCCCTTTGGGTTTCAGACCTGGAGTTCCCCGCGTACCTGCTGGGCCTGGAGGCGGCGAAGCTGAAGCAGAAGCTGACCAGCCGCGTGCTGGACTCCAAGTGGGGCGCCAAGTCCGAGAGGATCGAGGTCCAGCAGAACGTCGAACAGGCCATCTACATCCGGGACGCCTGGGCCAAGGCACTCTACACGCGTATCTTCGACCGCCTTGTAGAGGTAACCAGAGCTCAACTCTAAACGGAGTTGTGTTTTTATCGCGTCCCCATCCCTCCCCCCCCCCCCCCACCAAAAAAAAAAAAAAGTTGTCCCTCGATTTTTTTTTTTTTGATACTGCCATAAAAATGTCACACTGTTGATGTGCCAGGGTCCTGTTTCGCTGCGACTGGACAGTTTTTTTTTTGCCTAATATAGGAGCTTATGGGATGCTCGACCTCATTATAGTCTAGCCGCAACGTAAAAGTTTGATCAGAAAATTCGCAGTTGGCCTTGCGCGGGGGAAAATATCAGCCTCGTACGCGGCTTTGAAACCGAAACTAACCGCCGAAGTGCTCCCGTGACGTCGATCTCTTCACTCGGCACTTGCGTCGTACCGACCTCACCATCTTCAGCACAGGGACGTTGGTTGCGAAGCTGGCGCAAAACCAGAGCCCACACATACTTTCAATGAAATTTCGGTTATTCCTGATGCTGATGTAGTATTTAATGAATTTAAATTTCGTATTTTATATTCTTAGATTATGTTAATAAACACTTTAATTAGCTAACTTATTAGCAATAACAATAACAATACTTTATTTCAACTCAGGAAAGCTGGGGTGTGCTGGAAAAGCCAAGGGCCCATACCGAGGGGCCCAGCACACCGATCTTAGTGTAGGAAAGGGGTGGGGGAAGGGGGAAGAAAAGGACGTAGGGAGAGAGAGCAGCAGCTACGTTCGCCTCATCACTGTAGTTCCCAGTTAATCCCGGGCTAAAAAGACTCTAATGAAATTAAAATCATCTGGTGAGCTAGTTGGCTATACATCTTGGTAAAATAACCGCAGACATGGAAGGAAGAACGTGGAGACAGGAAAGAGCGCTTTCCTGTCTCCACATTCTCTCGAATGAGAGTTCCACTATTTCTGTACCATCTAAGAAAAACACCCTGTATACACCTAAGCATATTGCAAAAATGTGAATTACAACTGTTTCCTTGGTTGCCCTACAAAAGGATATAAGAGGAATATTTTTTAAACTCACACATTGCTATTAAGATGAAGACAAAGAGGACCTTTGCATGAATGCAGTCCCCAAAAGCCCAATGTTCTTAACGAATAAAGGAGAGTGAAAGACATGCAATAGGGGAAGGCCTCCCTCCAGTCCAGCCTAGCTGCAGCAGCTAAAGTTTGCAGTGTAACTTCGCGTGAAGTAAAATATTCAGAAACAAAGATACCAACTAAAAATATTACGGTATGATTGCTAATAATTCACAAGCAAAACTAGTAAAGAATGATCTATTTAATGTTTCCTGTGGTTGTTTTGTGCCTCCGTTCTGCGACAATTTATATGACAAAGCTTTTCTTGCTTTGCTGAGCCCAATTTCTGCTTCAGTTGCCAGGACAGAGCGAAGTTGTACACATATGGTCGGCATAGCTTGAATTT
This sequence comes from Ixodes ricinus, assembly GCA_037355805.1. Classification (NCBI taxonomy): domain Eukaryota; kingdom Metazoa; phylum Arthropoda; class Arachnida; order Ixodida; family Ixodidae; genus Ixodes; species Ixodes ricinus. The sequence continues at coordinate 15,732 of JAZHYW010025132.1, read as the reverse complement.
CTGTATTACTATATCGACGTTTTTACCTTTCGCTAGATGGAATGCTCCACAAATCCCATTGTGGTTGCTTTCTCAACCATTAGCCTTCTCCCTGCCTAAACCTCCACAGTCTAGGCTTTGGTGAACCACTATCTTTGACAAATAGATCCTTACATGTAAAAAGATAAGCATTCATATCCACTTCTAAAAATTACACCGACAGACTTGTCTTGTCCGAAAACATGCCGACATCTTTGTTTCATTGCATCCGCTTATGCAATGAACTGGTGGACTAGTATGTTAACGCACTGGACCTTGGAGCATGTGAAACAAAGGTTTCTAGGCTACAGATCCTGGGAATGCTGGGTTCGATTCCTGCCTCGGTTCATTTCATTCGGAGTGAGCGTAATACTGGTATGCATCCATGTGATCACTACTGTGTTGTGCACATTGAATGACTCCCACCGCACTGGCATCAACAGCGTCACCAATCTTGGAGGCTGACTGACCTCATGTTGTCTAAACTCTCAATGTGTAGTTTGCTTTGCTTTCTATAAATAGCGTGCGATCAATATGTTCAGGAAAAAATAAATGTCACGTTAGCATACACAATCTGTGCCTCTTTAATAGCATCCTCGATCTTCCGCACCGGTGCGCATCGGGGCACCGAGGTGCATCCCTTCGTCTTTGATCGAGTGCACCGGTGCGCACCGGACGTCTTCGATCAACAGAGTGCACCCTCCTGGTGCGGCTTTTCGTTGCCCCAAAGTGCACCAAGAAAATTGATGGTGCGCCGAGGTGCCAGTCTTATCAGGCATTGCAGCCACGAGCGGGAATCCAGTAGATGGCGGGAATAGCAGACGGACAGTCTATCGAGATGGTGACCTTGTGAAAATAAACACGCCTCGCAGTGGTACTCGATGAATTCCTCAGCTCTTCTGACAGCGAGAATGATGACCTCCTTACCATTGCTGCGATTACCGGTGATTGCTGCATTGGCAAGGAAGCGCCAAAAGTTATGAACTTCGAGAAAAGCGTTGCGAGGCGTTTCGATGGACCTAAGGTATGGTTATTATCTGGTGGTACTCTTCCTTGAACAAGCAATGATGGTCAAAGTACACCTGTGGAATTGTTTACCCGCTTAGCGACCCTATCGACAATAACGTCCACCTTGTTTGTGTGTGTGTGACCGCCTAATCTGCGGGCATCGCGCGTGCGGACGTTAGGAAAAAACTAACAAAATGCAATGCAACTGTCTGAGTCGACACACAGTGCACCGGCGTGGCGCAGTTTGTCCTCGATGTTGCACTGATTTTGTGCTGCACAACAGAGGAGCGCTGTGCACTGTCCTGGTTTCCAGGGCAGTTCCGGTGTGAATAGATAGAAGATGCTATGCTTATTATATAAATAACTCATCTGCAGTTAACATCAATCGGTTTGACTAAGATGCAATAAACAAGAAAATGCCTCGTTTATTAGGGAAAAAAAAATTAAATGTGGTGACTTTTGTAGTAATTTAGTCTAGTAATAAGTAGGACCAAACACTTGCTTTATTTCAGCGGAAGGAACTATCAATAGACATTTGCCTTTAGTTTGGAGAGTTGGCAGGCAAAGCTGCAAGTTTCATAAAGTGAACCAAACCATAAAGGACTCAAAATATGAGTTATAGCTACTCAAGGTTTATCTTAGCTTGAAAAGGATTGTTACTTGAAGTAGAAATAATCACAGTAACTTTAATACCAGTAATTGTAGTCAAAGCTCTTCAGTGCACACAATAATCTGTTTTGGGTGTACGATAGCCCTCAACTGTGTACCCCAAACAAGTGTGCAGTGCACATCCCACAAATTGTGACATTTCACCAAGGTGTTTGCCTTCTTTGAATGAGCAGGTTTGAGCTGCAGAATATGCTTGGAAGAAAGACCGGCATTATATTAAATATATCCATATGGTACCAGCTTCCATTGGCAAGAGTAGCCTGAACTATAGTCCAAAGTGTTATACACATGAAGAAACACGTAGAGGAGACAAATGTGGAGGCCTCATTGTGCAATAGACAACCTATGCTTTTGATAACAGCCAGGACTACTGCACTCTAGTACCATGATACCAAACACAGAAGACCGTAGAAAGTAATTACCTTTAATTAAAGCTAGGGGTTCCAGCATTAAACGAAAATATGAAATGCTCGGCTTACAGGCACTTTCATTTTGATAGTCTGTCAAACAGTCACTGTCGTCTTCGCTTCGGATCTGGTGGGTTGTAGTTGAAAAGGTCAGCGTGGTTCTGAGATGCCGGATCCTCGTCACTGTAAACCTCTTCCGGTTGGTTTGGAACATAAACCAAGAGGTCTGGCCCACCGATGATCTTTGGCAGTCCTCTCCGTTGATCCTTGTTCACCTTTCTAAATCGCTTGAAGTTGGGACCACTGTCCGCATTCACCACAACCGTCTCGTTCCTCCTAGATGAATTCGCCAGGACTAGGTTCTCAAACTCGACAACGACCATGCTCCTTTCGTCAGCTTCGTCGCTCAGCTCGTCCGTTCCGGCCATGATTGCGGCTGTAGCCAGACCCGAATCCAATCCGTCCTTTCTCGCCCAATCTGCCTCTTCGAGCTCGCAAGATGGCATCTGCTGTGCCAATTCTAACCTCGAACCAGACCCCATGATGCTGTCCTCGGCACCGTTCATCTCGTGCGGCGCCATGTCCATGGGGTCCTCCAGCTCGCAGTTCGGGTTCGGCGGGAGGCGGCGTAGGCGGCTCATCCTTGATTTCCTCGATGTCGTCTTCTGCCTTGATATGAACGGTGTCTCCGGCTTCGGCTAATCTCGGCAGCTTAGCGGCCGGTTCTGCAGTCGTGCCGTTAGCACCTCTTCGTTTCTTGCACGGGGAGAAGTAGAGTTCTAAGGGAAGACTGCCCGCTGCGTCCTTCTTGCGGATTTTTGAAGGGGACTTGGAAGGGGACTTTGAAGGCGACTTCGAAGTCACTCTGGAGAGTGCTTTTGAAGCCGATCTTGTTTTAGAAGGAGACTTTGAAGCCGACCTTGTGGCGATGTTTGAAGTTTTGCTTGTGGATGGTTTTGAAGGTGACTTGGAACACAGCTTTGAAGGGGACCTTGGAGGGGACCTTGAAGGGGACTTTACAGTCACCCTGCAAGCAGTTTTGAAGTCGAGCTTGTCAATGTATTTGAAGTTTTGCTTCTGGATGGTCTTGAGACGCAAAGGATGGTCCGCTCCGTGACCGGAGAGGTGGAGACGACGCTCAAACTCTGCAAGGGTGACCCGGGACACGGCTTTGGAGGGGAGTCTGAAGCCATTCGTAGCTGTCGAGCCGACCTCAAGTCGTGCCCCGAAAGCGGTTCGGCGGGCGACTGTGAAGGTGACTTTGAAGATGACCTTAACAACAGTCTAGAGGACCGCTTCTGACTCAGAGACAGCCGTGAAGGTGACTTTTGGCTCGGAGACTCGGAATTCGGATCGGCCAATGTTATCTTCAAGGACGGCTCTTCGCTGGTCGCCAGCGAGTATTTTGGTGACCGCCGTTTAGTGTGGTTGCTAGGGTGCTCGCACTCGGAATGTTTCCGGGCCGGCTTGCGGCCGGAGTCACGGACAGCTGCCGGCTTTCTGGAATAGTCCTCGCGGTCAGCACGACTTTCTTACCCCGACAATCAACCTCAGAGTCATCTTCTGTGTTCGGCACGTAGACCTCTCCAGGCGAAAAGGCTTGCGACTGTGAAGACAGCGTGTGGCTGTTTCCCCAAAAGCCACGACCGCAGTGGAACGCGGGTTGCAGTGCTTCTGAGTGGAGCAGTGGGCCACCGCCAGAGCAACGTCAGACTCCGGGATCGCCCTGAGCTTGTTCTTCGTCAAGAACTTGCACACCGGGTGGTCCGGAATGCCGTGGGACGGCTTGAAGACACAACTGTTCTCCTCCAAATATACCGGTCGAGGCTTGTTTGGGTCCCTCGCCAACTCAACTTGGCCTCCGCCGGATACAAGCAAAGGAGCAAGCTTCGCGTGCTGAGATTTGTCGAGAAAGTAAAAGACCTTTCCAGAGAAGAGTGTCTTCCTCGCTGGGTTTTGATCGAGCTCCGCCTTGGGGACGGCGAGGTTCTCTTCCGAGATATCGGGGATGTAATCTGACGGGTTTAAGTCCATCCAGTTCTTGGAACGCAAGCGACTGACGATGTCGTATAAAAACGTCGGTTTCACGACGGGTTTAGCGGCGACGAGCGCGCTCGTCGTCTTCACCGTGAGTCGAATCGAGCTCATCACGAGATGGGTGCAAGCGTCGCTCCACTCGGGCAAGACGCGACCGCCGAGCTTCGCAGCCGACTCCTTAAGCTTTTCTTTTTCGTCGGGTTGGAGACAGGACGAAGTGATGACCATCGGAGGCTCGTAGTGAACGGTGAAAGAGCTCCCGAGCTGACCGAAAGTGACGGTGTCCCCGTTTCGCACGACGGTCTCCTCGTTGGCGGCAAGACGGGCATTGTTAAGCCTCGTGCCGTACTTGGAACCCAAGTCTTTAAGTCGAAGCAGGGGTACAAACGATACGTCGTCGATTCGGTCGTCTGGCACTGTTGAAACTGTTAGCAGTGCGTGCGATCGACTCACGGATGCGTCGCCGTCGACGATGATTTGGACGTCTTTGCGGCCGACGGTGTATTCTTCGCCGCACAAAAGTTGAAAGAAGGTTTCCCCCGTCTTCCTACGTAGACACCACATCACATTTGCCACGTGGATTATTTGATCAAAGCAAAAATAAACTGGGAAAAACTATGAGCGCTTGTGGACTGCAGCTGAGTTTGCGCGCGCTCTTGTCATTTTGTCTGCAAGTCAGACTTTCGGCCATTAAGGCGTGGCACTGAGAAGGATCTTTTTCAACGTCAGACGCTGACTGGCGCTAGTGATCACACATATCGTTGGCTTCCTTTCGCGATTTTACGTTAATTTAGATTAAGCGTAGCTTTTTAATAAAACCACACGAAAGAATATTATATCTATATATTAATCATATTAAAATAGTTGCTTTATTTCTGGCACTCACAATCAACTGGCGGGCATAGCAGCAGAACGATCCAATCCAATCCAATTTGGAGGCGTATGAGTTTGTTTAGAACCTTTTGAATTTTTAACATTAGCAGAAAGCTGACGCGTTGAAGACAGAGTTCCGTCCCAAGAGATTAGATAGGACCCTCTCGCCGAGCATGTCCCTTACGGCCTGTTACGAAAAGTAAGTCGCCAATAATGCAAGCATCCACGTTACCACAGCGCCGTAATGTAACAAATTTCGATTGCACATTGAGAAACCGCTCGCGGTCTAAACCGTCTAAAGCTCAATCCTCGGCCCTTCGCTGGAGTGTGCGCCGTAGCGAAGCAGACCTTTAGTTTGGCACGTAAAACCTCGAAATTTCGTTTAATTTCGCCAAATATTAGTTTTTTCTTTAGCAGTCTCTGCGGTCCCCTCTAGAGCACTATATTGGGCGCGTTAAGTCGGCGCTCCTTTACTCCCACTCCGACGCTCCGAGTTTCATACTCCGAGCGCAGCAACTAAACGACGCATCGCGTACAGGAGCGCGACACACCGAGGCTGCGTTCCAAACCTACTCGAATGGATCCGACTTACCCTGGCGGATTATGTCACGTGACAAGAAAAATAGAGAAACGCTGGACGCGGGTAGGTTTTCGATAACCACCTTTACCCTAGAGTTAGATCGAGTAAGTTTTGGAACACGGCCAGAAACTATCGACGGGCCACACGAGCTCCTTCCGACCGTGAATACGGGTGGCAGACGCCGAAAATATTTCGAAGATAAATAATTAGGCCCGTGTGGTGCGGCAGATTCTGAAGCAAAAGAGACGGGGACGTTATGAAGTTTCTACGAACGTTTTATTATTCCTGAAAGGTTTGAAGACTCCCGTCGTGCACATATGCGGAAGGTTGCCTTGGCCGATCTATTTATTGACCATGCATGCTGTTCCGATTTAAATTAAATACAACATTCTTGAACCCGCTCGTCGACGCAGGAAACCCTCCAATTTGTCAGATTCCCTGGTTCCGTCGGTTCCGTCTCGCAGCGAGACGGAAGCTACGCCGACACCGGCACACCGTCGTTCGATAGCACGTCAATTCCTTTTTAGGCGGTATGCATGAACAAACCTTTCCCGCAACGCTAACTGGTGTTTCGGCTTTCCAATCTACGTATCTTTATTCGCTGCGGCTGGGCTAAGCATTCTAAGCAGGGCAGCGGTCTGACTGTCTTTTCATCACAACTTTTCTGTCGCCGAGCTATCGGCACGCTCGTTCGATAGATCAATTCGTTTTCAGGCAAGACGCACGAACAAACCTTTTCCTCAACGCTCACTGATGTTTCGGCTTTCAAATCGAAGTATCATTATTCGCTGGGCCAAGCATTATAAAAGGGACAGAGCGGTCCGAATGTCTCCTCATCTCGAAACTTTTCTGTCGCTGTGCTATCGGCACGCTACCGTTTGATAGATGAATTTCTTTTTCAGGCGAGATGCACGAACAAACCTTTATCGGAACGCTAATTGCTGTCTTGGCTTTCAAATCAAACCGTTTTTACCTGCTGGATTAAGCACTAATCAACTGAAAAGGGGCAGCGGTCCGGGTACGCCTTTCGTCTCGACGGTCACAACAGCAGCGCAGCCATCTTGTTTGTTTACGTGACGTCACGGAGCGCGAAGAAGTCACTCGCGCTCCGAGAAATTCTTGGTGCACGAAGAGCGCGCTCGAGTGTCAGTCTCCGGTGGCACTCCTGTCCGTTTAGTGAAAGGAGCGCCAAACTCCGCGCTCCGAAGCACGGACTTAACGCGCCCATTGACGACTCCAGCGAAATCGACGCCGCGTAGCGGCAACGCAGAGAAGCTCATGAGGGGAGATTGCTCGACTCTGTCGTGTGCTATTGCTGCTTGGATCTCGTAAGCAGCGTAGAAGCAAACGTCGTTTCCAGTAATTATTTTAGAGCGCAGCTCTTAGGCGCCCGTTTCCGGCTTGAGCGGCGTCGCCGTCGCCGTCGGCGCGTCGCAACCGCCCGAGGTCACGTGACCCCAGGTCACGTGACCCCCGAGGTCACGTGACCCCAGGTCACGTGGTCCCCAGGTCACGTGGTCCCCAGGTCACGTGACCCCCTGGTCACGTGACCCCCGAGGTCACGTGATGATGACGATGGCGGATGCCGATGACGTCATCAGTGACGTGGCCCCCAGGTCACGTGACCTCTGGTCACGTGACCCCCGAGGTCACGTGATGACGATGACGATGCGGATGCCGATGATGTCATCAGTGACGTCACTGATGATGTCATCGGCATCCGCATCGTCATCGTCATCATCCCTGATGACGTCATCAGTGACGTCACTGATGACGTCATCGGCATCCGCATCGTCATCGTCATCATCATTGATGACGTCATCAGTGACGTCACGTTACCCCCCCTCCCCCCCCGAGGTCACTTGCCCCCCCCCCGTACCCTTCCCTCCTCCTCCTCAAGAGCTGCGCTCTAATTCGGCGTTACAGGGAGTTGTAAACGGCTTTCACTCTTTATGCTTCTGCTATGTCATTCTTACGCACTGACTAGACGAAAGTTTCTACTGTCGAAAAATCGCCTTGCTTTCATATGTAACGCCGAATTTACGCTGCAGTACAAAGAAATTTATGGTGGTCCATGTGTTAAACGACAACAAACCTCCTTTCGTCCACCATCCTGCTTGACCAGCGCGCCCCCTATGGTTCACTGGAGTTGCGAATAGCTCCTTCGAGCAGAGTAGCGCAATCTAGAACACCATCTCTTGGCGACTAGTGGCGAACGCCGGGGATTCCAACTCCGGTCATAAATGCATGGGGAACACGAGACAATCATTGTTTCTTGAATATTTTGGGGATGTACAGAATGACAATAGTTTCTGACATAATAAAGGAGCAGTGAAGAATAATTTGCACTAAGTTGTGTACTGCGAAGAGCATAAATTTTTAAAATTGCCTGAACGGCATCTTGCAGCAGACGACGCGGCGGATTCACACCGTTCACGTGACTCACTTTGGCCAACTCATAAAGTCCATCTCCGCTGCGTAAAAGAATTGTCTGCTTCAAATGCCACTGCCTTGGAAATCGCCTTCTCAAAATGTTCACACGCATCTAATATTATGAAAACTTTGATAAAGTGTTTACTGCTTTACCAACCTCACGACAGACTTGTTCTGAAAAGTGTGAACTCCGCGTTAATTTTTCAATAAGCCGTGTTGTATCGATCTACATGTTTTCTCCTAAAGGGCTGGCCGCCTCCTGGAGCCCTGAGTACCACCTGACTCGTGCCAAGCTGCTCTGTCGGCCATTTTGACAGCAGAACACGCGGATCAAAGGATTGCGTTACTCTGCTCCGTAGGAGTTATATAGTGCTCTAATCCCCACTGCCCAGCTCTCGCATATTTCTCACTCAGGAAAGAGCGAAAGGCACATGCCATATGCCTGATGCCCCTGTGATGAGTAGTTTCAGTTCAGTTTCTTGAAATTAATGTCATTCTTTTCTGTTAGCTCATCTGACTGACTCATTGAAATTATTTCAACGTTCGTGGTGCAATTTCTATTATATGTGGGGGTGATATTCATTCAGTGCCATTTCCTCGGACATGTGGCCTGGCACACAGATAAAAATGATTTCAGTGTTCTTAGTGTAATTTATGTAATTACAGACAGTGTCTATTCTCCCTGCAGCCGGGAGGATAATTTCCCAGAAAATCTACCGGCAGTCACCTCCCATTGGCTGTATTGAAATCATGTGACAACTACTGGCATTTTATGGAACATGTTCCATGTACAACTTTTCGTGGATACTGTTTCATGGACACACACGTTACATGAAATGCATGCTATATAGATATATTTGAGTCACGCGTGTATCACTGGGGTGCGTTTGAACCTACCCGACCCACCCATTCATGCTGCTTCGCAGTAAAAGTCTGCTGCAGCTCATTACAGAAAAAAAAGCTCATTGGAGCTGTCGATGAAATGAATTGTCAATTAAACTTTGTAATTGATGAAACAACCTGTCTATGACACGTTGTTTGATGAACTGATGCCACCGTTACAAAAATTATCATTGAGTTTCAATTGAGTTTCTAATGTATTCTGTAAGAATATATTAGAAACTCAATACACTTGTCATCGTTGCCTGAATGGCAACATTTGAATTCTGACAATTCTTGGGAGTGAAATACAAGTTCTGACTGTGTTCATAATAACAAAGAAAGTTGTCCCCTAATCCTTCGGATAATGTCAAAAGGCTCGGAGTGTGTGGTAGAAGGACCCATGTATTTCTTACCCTTAAAAAACCTCTGACACGCCTCAAAAAAAATTTTTTTTTTCATGCTAGGCGTTAAAATGGCATATCAGGACATTACAAAAAAATTGTTTCACTATAGAGTTGCGTAGTTCTTTTAATAAAAATACAAATACGAGGCCCAATTCAAAGTTCCCGCCGTGCACTGTGACGCAACAGTGTACCACAAGCTGTTGGGGCGGTCAGAAGGTAGGCATCGCCGGAAGTCACGTGAGTTGTATCCCTCCTCGTGCTTACCGCGAGCGCGTGTAATATTTAAAAAAATATTTTTGTTATTCTCCGCGCCTCCACGAGCGATCGAAGCAGACAAGGTTTTTTTTATTTGCCTTTCATCTCTTAATGTTGCTGCAAAGGTAAAAGAAGCGGAGTCAGTGAATTGACGTGATCAACTACAATGCCTAGAAGGTGCTGTGTGAGGGACTGTCCCGGTATTTCAGCAACTGAAGAAGAGATCACACTGCATGCCTTTCCGAGAGACATACATCGGCCGCATGTGCACCTAGTAAACAAGTTCTACTCATGTTCTAGACAAAATACATACTTTGTGCTCGACGTTTACTTGTACTTGGTACACAAACCAGTTCGTATTCTTTAGACGGCAGGCATCTTTAGCCTGGAGAGTATCCGATGATTCAACGACCTCGGTGTCTGAACCTTCAGCAATGCGATCGGGCGTGTCGTATGCTAGCAATCCTAATTTCTGCGAGCGTTCTAAAATTTTTTTTTTTTTTCAAAACTTGATAATTTGTTTTGCGCTCAGTATAGCTTTGTATCATCGGAATGGCGGCATGCACTCGTACACTGGCTTGTTCTCGCAGCGCTTTCATCATTGACCTCCATCACGTCAATCCACTGACTCTTCGTCCTCAAATTTTACAGCACGCAAACTAACCAACGGTGCAGCGGTAAAGAGCTAGTGGAACTGAAACTTCGTTTTCTTACAATCGCTCGAGGGGACCCTGGTGGCTGAGCTGGGCCCGGGGTATGTTTGGACCCTTCGGGGCCCCCTGGGCGAGGCAATACACCGCTTTGGCCCCTGCTTCTCGTAGACGGGTGTCCTGGCTTGGCCCGACCAGGATGATTCAGTCAGTCGCCTCTTCTACCCTCTTCTTCCTTCTTTCACTTTTCCTCCCACCTCTTTCTCTTTTCTTCTACACTCTCTTCCTTCCTTTTTCACCTTCTTAGGCGGCAAGGGCTAACCTTGAGTGGAAACAGGTCCTGTCCCTGCATCCACACTCGGTTATAGTGCCCGGGCAGCACTGGTAGAGTAATTGTGTCAGCCAAGCCTTTCTTTGCTATGGCACATTACCTACTCCCTTGTTGGGCTCCGTGGTGGGCGGTGCACCCGGGCACTGAATCTTTCTTCCATCTCTATGGGTTCTCAAACTAAACCTCCCTCTGATCGGGCCCTGAAAAGGGTCCGCACCGAAGTCCCTAGAAAAGACACGACCCCATCTCTTCCTGCATTCCCCAAATTTTTGGTTATGCACTCTGAAGATGACACTCCACTCTCCAAGATGTCCCCCTTTCTTGTTGCGAAAGTACTAGAAAGTGCGGTCGGTAAGAACTTTAAAGCTAAAAAGATGCCCTCTGGTGACCTTCTTGTGGAACTTGAATCCAGACAGCAGAGTACAGCACTCCTTTCGTTGAACTCTGTGTCTGATCACAAAGTGACAGTTTCACCCCATCGTACCCTTAATACGATTCAGGGCGTTATCTCTGAGGATGACCTGATCGAGACTTCCGACACTGAAATACTTGAAGGGCTCTCTGACCAAGGAGTTGTAGCTGCGAGGCGCATCTCCATGCGTCGAGACGGTCAAGAGCGGAAAACTAAACACATTGTCTTAACATTTGAATCTACCACACTTCCCGAGGCTGTTAGGGCTGGCTACCTTCACTGCAGGGTGAGGCCCTATGTGCCTAATCCTCGACGGTGTTTTAAATGCCAGAGGTTTGGCCACGGCTCTCAGAACTGCCGTGGTAAGGCCACTTGTGCCAAGTGTGGGAAAAATGACCACTCTGCGGACTCTTGCTCCAATGAAGCCCATTGTGTGAACTGTAGTGATGCACACCCAGCGTATTCTCGATCATGCAAGACATGGAAAGAAGAGAAAGAAGTCCTTACCTTGAAGGTCAAAGAAAACCTCTCTTACCCGGAAGCGCGCCGTCGCTTTGCGTTCTTGCGCAAGGGTGGCTATGCGCAGGTGGTGCAGCGGGGACCTGCACCACTGAAGGTTGCAGTGGCAACCCAGACGTCCTTTCTGGACTATGGGAAGCCACGGCAGTCCCTACGCCCCAGCTGAAGATTCAGCTTCCGGGGCATGCAATCTCGGCTGGGCGGTCTACGGACCCTCCCAGCCAGAGTGCGAACCCTCGCACTCCAACAGGGCAACAGCCTGTATCTTCTCAGGCTGTTTCCCAAACCCAGGATGGGCCGGTGGCTGCCGCAACCGTCCCTCCTCTGCGATCTCCTTCCAGGGAGAAGGGTCGACACTCTCGCCCACACTCCCTGGAGAGAGCATCATCGAAGGAGCGGCATGGCTCTCGTGCCGCTCCTGCAGCGCCAAAGGGGCAGGAACGGGTGAACTCGGGCGGCGCCCTGCCCAGCACCTCCTCCGCCCCTCTGGCTGGGGCTGGTCGTGGACGGGGCATGGCGCCCCTTCTCCGAGCCTGCCCAAACCTGCAGCAAAGGCCTCGCTCCAGGAAGCAGAGGCTATGGATGAGGGTACAGAAGTCTCCACACATGCGTCTGAGCAAGACGACATGGAGTGGCAGACTTCTAAAACTAAACACAAAGACAAAAAACCTGTAATCCCTCCGAAGTGATGTTGTACATTCTTTTTTGCCCTGCGCGGCAGAGTTTACGTTTTTACTTTTACTTGTATCTTACTACTTTTACTGTTTTACTAATCTTTTAACTTTGTTATAGAATAATGGCTAAATTTACTTTTATGCAGTGGAATTGCCGCGGCCTTTTACGGAATATTGACGATGTTAACTTTTTTATGGACGACCTCCGTCCTATAGCTCTCTCTTTACAAGAGACACACCTAAATGATCATCATGTGTCTATTTTACGTCGTCACCAAGTTTTTAGAAAGGATCGTTCCACATCAAACTCATCTGGTGGAGTAGCGGTGATCGTCCAAAGTGGAGTTGCTTGTTCTCAGATTCCTCTTTCTACATCACTTGAGGCTGTAGCTGTACGTCTCCTCTTGGACCGCCTTATCACCATTGTTTCCATCTATATTCCACCAAACGTTCCACTGCATATTCATGATCTCCATGATTTAGTTACTCAGCTCCCTCACCCCTTTTTACTTTTAGGAGATTTTAATGCCCACCATCCCTTGTGGGGTGGCACACGCCAGGACTCGCGTGGTGGGGTCATTGAACGGTTTTTACTGTCATCTAGTCTCTGTCTTTTGAACAGCAGAGAGCCTACCTTTTTTAGCGCAGCTCACAACTCATTTACATCCATTGATCTTTCCATTTCATCTCCATCCTTGGTGTCTTGTTTCACATGGAGTGTTTTAAATAATCCTTTCGGAAGCGACCACTTTCCGGTTGCTCTGGAGAGCGTGAAGTCTATTCCCAGTCTCATGAAACGGACTCCGCGTTGGAAGCTAGAAAAAGCAGACTGGGCTCTTTTTAGCCAAAAATCCAAGCTTGTTCCCTCTATGTTCTCTTCGTTAACTCATGACGACGCCACAGCCTACATCACTGAGCATATAATTGGTGCTGCTCTTTGCTCCATCCCTCAAACTTCTTCGAACATCCCCAAGAAATGTAAGCCATGGTGGAATGAGGATTGTTCCACCACAAAGAATAACCAAGATAAAGCTTGGGGTGTCTTTCGTAGATACCCGACATCTGTGAACTTGATTGAATTCAAGAGGCGCAGAGCTTGTGCCCGTTGGACTCGGAAGCAGGCTAAAGGAAAATCTTGGAGAGGTTACTTGTCCTCCATCAGCAGCTATGTTCCAGCAAAGGAAGTGTGGGACCGACTTCACAAGGTCGAGGGGAAATACCGCTGTTTTACAATCCCCCTTTTTCCTTCGTCTGTAGCCTCATTGTTAGACCAGGCTAATGTGTTGGGCACTCACTTCGCTGCTGTTTCAAACTCCACACATTACTCTCCAGCATTCCTGAAGCGTAAGGCAAGCATGGAAAAGACGAGGCTCTGCTTCACAGGGGGAGCGTCTGCACCTTACAATCAGCCATTTACAATGGTTGAGCTCGAAGTGGCTCTGAACTCCCGCAAGAATTCAGCCCCCGGTCCTGATGGAATTCACTACGACATGATCCGACACTTATCTAGAGAGTCACTCAGTGCTCTTCTCACTTACTTCAATGGCCTGTGGAGTGATGCCTACTTTCCTGTTGAATGGAAGCGGGCTGAAGTTATACCGCTGTTGAAACCTGGCAAGGACCCTTCTCTCCCTGCAAGTTACAGACCAATAGCATTGTCAAGTTGTCTGGGAAAACCTTTGAAAGATTAATTAACAGGCGTCTTATTTATTTTCTCGAGCAGCATAATATCTTGGATATCAATCAGTGTGGCTGTCGGCCTGAACGCTCTACAACAGACCAGTTAGTGCGGCTGGAGACATTTGTGCGTGAGGCATTCGTCAACAGGCAGCATTGTGTATCTGTTTTCTTTGATTTGGACAAGGCCTATGATACCACTTGGAAGTATGGCATCTTGCGCGACCTTTCTATGTACGGAATACGTGGTAGAATGCTTCAGTGCATAAAGAGCTTTTTGTCTAAGCGCACTTTTCGAGTTCGGTTGGGAACAACTTTATCAGACTGGTTCGTTCAAGAGAATGGTGTTCCTCAGGGTGGAGTCCTAAGCGTCACACTCTTTGCAATAAAAATTAACTCTCTTAGTAAAGTCATTCCTCCCTCAGTATCTTACTCGCTATATGTCGATGACATTCAGATATCTGTAGCGTCATGTAATATGTCTAGCTGTGAGCGGCAGCTACAACTGGCCATAAATAAAATGACTACATGGGCTGATGAGAATGGTTTTAGGTTCTCTCCGGAGAAAACTGTTTGTGTTCCTTTTTCTTTAAGGCGTGGCCTCTGTTTAGATCCTACACTTCTTTTAAATGGAAACAACATTGCTGTCAAAACGGAGCACAAATTTCTAGGAGTTACTTTCGACCGTAAACTTACTTTTGTTTCGCATCTCAAACAGCTCAAGCAAAAAACTCTGCAGGCATCGAACATACTCAAAGTTCTTTCGCACAAGTCGTGGGGCTCGGATAAGAAATGTCTCCTTCGTCTATATTCTTCTCTCATTCGATCCCGCCTTGATTATGGCTCAATTGTCTACGCCTCTGCGAGACCGTCTGCTTTAAAAATGCTCGATCCAGTACATCACCTTGGGCTGCGTTTGGCATCTGGTGCTTTTCGCACCTCCCCTGTGCTTAGCTTGTATGTTGACTGTCATGAAATGTCGCTTGAAAAAAGGCGACAGCTGCTTAGCCTCACCTATGCTTACAAAATTTTGTCGGACCCCAGCTCCCCCACTTATAGTTGTATTCAAAACTCTAGGTTTTCTCGCCTCTTTAACCATAAGCCAACTGTTGTGCGGCCTTTGAGTCTTCGTGTCGAGAGTCTTCGCTCCTCCCTCAATCTGACTCATGATTTTAACCTCTTGGATAGTTCATACCATACTGCCCCATGGAATGTCAAACCCATTTTTTGTGACTGGTGCTTCACAAAATTCAGGAAGCAAAGAGTCTCACCTTTAATTTTACAGCAGGAATTCTTTGCATTGGAGGAAAAATACAAAGATTATAATCATTTTTACACTGATGGTGCAAAGTCGTCAATGTTTGTTGGTGCGGCTGTATACTCTTCTCGTTTTTCCAAAGTCACTCGTCTAAACACTCTTGCCAGTATTTTTACTGCCGAGCTATACGGGGTCATGATGGCGCTTGACTATATAGTTCAGAGTAAAACAAAGAAAGCCATCATCTTTGTAGATTCCCAGAGTGTTGTTAGGGCTGTGTGTTCTGTTTTATCAACAAAGAATCGGCTGACCCTAACTGTGCGTGTTAAGGTGCAGCAGGGCCTACAGGATGGGCACGACATTAGGTTTTGCTGGATTCCTAGCCATGTGGGCATTGCTGGCAACGAGGCTGCAGATAAACTGGCCGTCTCTTCGCAAAATCTTCCGGTGTCACATGTCCGCATCCCCTACCAAGACTTAAAAATGCCTACAAGACTTGCAGTCTTGCGATCGTGGCAGTCCGAGTGGGATTCAGAGGTTAACAATAAGCTTCACACCATCAAGCCAGACCTTGGTACCTGGGAAACATCTTACAACAAAAATAGATTCCACGAGGTCCTCCTATGCCGCCTGAGAATTGGCCAC
>JAZHYW010025131.1:0-23131 GCA_037355805.1 Ixodes ricinus | reverse complement strand
TCCGGGGCTGAGCACTTCACTCGGGCGGGATGTCTTCGTAGGGGTACGCTTTACGGGCATAGGATGGTACCCCGCACCTCCACCAAAATGTCACGAATGACAAGTGATGAGGCGACGAAAACTGAAGTAAACTAAACGTTTAATGGGGCGAACTTGTGCCCAAACTAATAAAAGGAAGAGGAAACAAAAGATAACAGCAGAGCATCGCGGGCGTCGAAGTCGGCGAAAGAGCAGAGTCGAACGCTGGGGCGAGACTGAGTCCGACTGGTTACGCAGAGCCCCTTTTGTGCACGCGTGCGGAACATTGGCCTGGAACATTCGGGGCGCAGAACATTCTAACCTAGAACGAGCAACACGGTTCTCGAAATAACCAGAAATCTAAATTGGAAGAATAAATAAATAAAAGACGTGGCGCTCCCAGGGATCGAACCCTGGGCTTTCTGCGTGGAAGGCACGCGCGATAACCGTTAGGCCACGAGCGCGCTGCCTACTTAGTCAGCTGCGCTCGCGGCAATATTTCTAACGTAGTATAGATTATGTAGCGCATAGGGTTTAGGCTTGAGGCCCTTCCAATCATGGCACCGGCGGAAATTGTCTGAAAACACGCTTTCGGCAGTTTCGATTCTATAGTGTTTAGACGTTTGGAATTGCAAACTTGTTATTATATGCCTAACGACATTCATGTCTTTTATATGAGTATTTATTCAACGTCCCTTAGATTATTAGATTATTATAATAAAGAATATAATATACAGCTATAACCCATGAACCAACCATCAGCATTTGCTCTTTTTTAGCATATTTAGAGGCTTAAAACTGAAAACTAGTACATATACCTCTAACAGAATGTATTCTGGCTAAAAGAAAGGTGTAAAAAAACGCAACGCAGAAAAAACTAACAAATATATTTTTTTTGTATTTTTTTTACAGCGTGCTGAAATTGAAGAAAAAGTGAAAACCTTCTTTGTTTCATAATTTATTTTTCAGTACTCGTACGTGATTAAGACACAAACTTTGCATAATGTGGAAGACAATGAGAGGTTCTACACGTAGTATCGTTTTAAAAACAAAACTAAACAGAGTCGACTAAAAAAAATCCGCAGTTTAGGTCACAGTTGTTCGCGGAGGCATGTTTGGGGATTTTTACAAAGATTGGATAAACTAATAATAAATAGTAGTTAGAATGTCGTTTTACCGACTTGCTTATATATCAAAATAAAAAAAAATATCGAAACTCTCTTTTGAATACTTTGAGATTGAGAGTGGTTCAAAAACGCCACACACAAAAATTGTCAAATCCCACCATCGGCATTTGCTCTTTTTAGCATATTTAGAGGCTTAAAACTCAACACCAAGGCAAATACCTCTAACGGAATGTATTCTGGCTAAAAGAAGGGTGCGAAGAGAACGCGACGCGAGAAAAGAAAAAAACTAAAAATGTTTTTTTTTTTTTTATACAGCCTGCTGAATGAAGTTGAACGAAAAGTGAAAACTTTCTATGTTTGATAATTTATTTCTTAGTACTCGTACACAATAAAAACACAAAGTTTAGTTAATTTGGAAGGCAATGAAAGGTTCTACACGTGGTAATATTTTAAAAGCGATACTAAACATAGTCAACTCAAAATAAAATCCGCAATTTGGGTCACAGTTGTTTGCGGAGGCATGTTTGGGTATTTGTACAAAAATTGGAGCGACGATTAATAAATAGCAGTTATAATGCCGTCTTATTTACTTGCATATATATCACATTAAAAAAATATAGACGCTTTTTTTTAACACTTTGAGATTGAGAGGGATTCAAAAACGCCACACACGACAATCGTCAAAACCTCGTAGTTCTTTCCCGCTTCTTTGAGATTTCTTTTTCTCAGGAACTAATTATGTCAGGACATTAAAATAAAAAAAGATTGTTCATCTTGGAACATGGTCCACAAAATATAAAAATGTGAAGCAAAATAAAAAATACGACTGCCACTCGTTTCCTGAATCCAAATGAAACCGCCCATATATAATTCAAATTAGCGTACTGTCAGACTTACTAATACAAAGTTTATTACGACGTTTCGAGCTTGGACCGCTCTTCATAGGGTAAAACATTTACAGTTTGAGAGGGTTTATATACCTAACAGCCAACTCTCTCTTCCATTCACAAAAAAAAGGAGAAAAAAAAAGAAAAGGACAGAAAGAACACGTTTAAGCAAGAATACAACACAGATCGGGGTTTGTAGGTAAAGTTGTTCAGGGCCGCGAGGAGCAGTCCCCTTGTCAATTTCCTTTCTGGAGGTCCTGGAGAGGAGGAGGGATGCTTATCACCGTGACTCCCTAAACATCTAAATCTCGTATTTCTCGGGGTTCGCTGTCAGAAGATTGCAGCGTTTGTGCGAAACAATACGTTTTAGGAAAACTCATTTTATGCTTCCCTAACGAAGCTGTGCAGGGAATTCTCAAAAGGTTTTTTTTTTGTATTCTAGGTTCTGCCGAATGAGTTATCAACAATGATTAAGGCTTCGAGGTAAAGGTCGTGTTTCGGAAGAGCTTGAAGGACGGGGGGGGGGGGGGATGTTCTGCAATCAGGACGGGGCTAGCTGTGCGCTAAATAATCTCCCGGGGCTTTCATTCATGTCCTTATTCAAAGTATTGAACTTGTGAATGAGATATCACTCATTTTGTTCTCTTTCAGTTATTGTGCGAAAACCGGATTCTAAAATGATGACAGAAATGTTCTTAATGGTGTGCTCGGGCAGATTTAAGTGTTTTCATAGTGGAAGGTGGGGAAGCGCAGTGGGTTGACTTTTATAAATATTAAAGCGCAACCTACAAGCCAGTTCCGTTTGTCCAATGTAGTGCCTACTTCAGACATCGTAGTGAAGCAGGTAAACAACGTTCGGAGTGGTGCTGTCACAGCTTCCTTTCATGTTCCACGTAAAATTGGAGTGGGGGTATTGGCGCACGTCGTTTCTGACATGTGCGTGCACACTTTGTACATTGGTTTTTGGCACGGTCCGCAGGCTATGCTTTCGTGAATATATATTTATATGTATATATAAAGCGACAAAGAGAGAGAAATTACACTTAAAGCTTTGCAGGAGTTTCGTTTCCTTTATTTGACCCAGCGTTTGAAAGCCATTCTCCCGAATTTCCAATCGGTCGCTGCCCCAAGTCTCATTGTTCGATGCTTAGCTTTCAGTAGGTATGTATTCTTGTAATTGATTGAATGAAGTACTGGCAATGAGTTCGTATATGTCACTTTGTTGTGAATGTCACAGACTGTACACGATCATGACGTGGGTGACTGTAACTGCTTCTCCACTTGGGCTGGATCCAGCTGCACCAGTTTCAAAGAGGCCTCGAAGACTTCCTGCGCCCTCTTGCGTCCAAGGGCGTTCCAGCCCATCAAGTCCTTTCGGCAGTCTACAAAGTACTTGCCGGTCTCGTTGACCAACGAGGGCTCTACAGCCGCGTAGATGGACGTCTGAGCTCCCTCTTGAGGTGTCTGTAAAGATGTCCGAATACAAAACAAATATAGCATCGGCAAACTCAAGTTACGTGTTTTCCTGTGTCAGATTGCGATTGGTTGATGGATTGAGTACGTTTTCAATAACACGTAAGGCACAACTACGCTGCCCAGAATGCGTCTGCGACTTGTGTGACCTATTCGGCGCATGCACAGAACATACGATCCCGAGGTGACAAACAAATTACGTCACAACAGCCGAAGAGTTGTACTGTCGGATGTTGCGATTCTGGTGGAAGTTCCGACAAAGAGCACGAGCAAACGCGAGTGTCGCCGTTGTCACGGCGTCCCACGTTCTGTCTGCAGAAGCTTCCGCGGGCTGCCAAGCTGGACGGCGACTTGCAGTACAACAGGCCTTTGCCAGATTCCCCGGCGATTCTGTACGTAACACCACCAGGATTGCAACCGGCGACAACATGGCGTCATTAAGCAAAACTCGAGAAGCTTTTTTTTTTGTAAATAGTATAAACACATTAGTGGGAGACGCCTTACAGGCACCGTTATAAAGCAGTCACTCTTGAAAATTGGCGTCTGCAGCCGAGGGGTGATACTGATCTCATTGTTTAATACGGATATAGTTTAGCTTAAAACACTTATTTCTATTACTCTATCTTAATCTACGGGCTTTACAAAATGTTTAGGACAAGCAATCGTAGTCACGCGCGCCCGATTTGCAATACAAGTGGCGATTACGGAGGACTTTCGAGCGAATGACGGGAACCACAAATTTATCACTATAAAACCGTAAGATGTTGCGCCGTGTTTCGAATATTTTTGTGCCCTGTCTAAAGTTGTCACGTGGCTATCCAGCCGAGCATTCAAGTGCCGTCCGACGGAGCTCCTGCTTGCATTTAAGGCCGTGGGAAGCTACATGTCCTGTCCTGGGAGGCAGAGCCTGGCGCCTCCTTAGACAGTACTTGTATCGCGCTCACTCGGCGCTTGTCGATATTTCAAGCACTCGCGTCCCAAAAAGTGTCATTTTCGGCACTTCTTTGATGTAGAGTTAAGGCCTCCAGCTTAAAACACACTGTAAAATTTGGTTTACACACTTCCGGCTGCGTACAACCGAGTTCTTTTAATTTCGACGAGAGAACACTCAAGTGGCCCTGGGACTGCATTTCACTAGAGCGAAGGTTTTTTTTTTCTCATTTTTTCCGAGATCAAATGTACGCACTTTTTTATGATAAATTGTCGTTTATTACATTGTCAAAACGTTTCGGGTCAATAAAGGAGGAACGTTGAGCGAAAACAACAAAAAATATACGAAACTTGCAAGTGTTCCTCGGCCGCTCGATGGATGGTGCAAGAAGTCGCATGTGTGTGAACCAGCTTTTATTCTAATGTGTGCTTTACCAGGCACGCGCCGCTACTCTGTTCCACCATAATGGGAAAAAAGGCGCCAGAAAAAGGGGCTGGGTTTTGTTACTTTGCCTGCAACGGAAATATACGGTCAATTTGCTTCTGGCATCACGCCGCACTTTTCTGGTATAAAATTGACTAAATCAAGATTGTCCGAGTTAATGCTTCTTTCCGGACTGAGGGCTCCTCTATTTTAGCGCTATAGGCTTAGTCGAACTCTATTGCGGTGCTTTAATTATTTTCGTACCGTAGCTGTGAGCGTTCAATCTCAAATATTACAGCATAGGAATCCATACGTTACATAAGTAGATATCACTACTTTGGTCGTTTTAAACCGTTCGTAAAAATAATTAGAAAAAAAATAGCTATCGCGTTTTCGAACAGGCGTCTGTTGCGAAAGTAAACGGTCAGCTAGAACAATAGGGACAAAACACAGACAGGGAGAAACAGAGACATACACAACGCTGACTATCAGCTGAGACTTTATACTTCTTCTTCATCACTTTGGCCTAAAGATTCGCACCTAGAGTGATGCCAATAAATCACCCTAAATCTTGACATTACACTACTAAATTAAAGTACTAAATTAAAAACAATTAAATTAATTAAAATAAATTAAATTATTAAATTTGGTCACTAACACCTCTCTGACCCAACCCACAAACCACCGCAGACACATATCCCTCCTATTCCCTTTCACGGGGCCGTGCCACACTGCAAAAACTGCCTTTCTCTCTTGCTGACCGTGATGGAGGGCATACTCACGCAGTCATCGGAGCTTTCCTCAATGGCAAGGGCCTCGAAAATCTCGCGCGCAAAGGCATTTCTGTGTCTTTTAATAATAGAGACGCTGCTAAAACTTGGCCTCCACTCGCACGTGCGGCAGTGGGCTGCATGGTGCCCAGCCCCCGTGCCCTGCACTGACGCCGCGTGCTCCCTGACGCTTTCATTAATGTAGCGTCCCGTCTGCCCAATGTACCAGCTCCCTCATGACATTGGAATCTTGTACTCAACACCGGTCTCGCACATGGCGTACTTAGTCATGTGCGCAGTGTTGCAGGCTGGCTGGCGGTTCTTGGCCTGTTTACCCTGCGGCACATAGAGTTCCCTCTGTTCGGTGCCGTGCACACAACCCTGACACTCTTTCGTGCAGCGATCCTTTTGAGTCGGTGGGTGACACCGTGGATGTAGGGGACTACCGCGAAGTTCTTCCGTGGAGTCTGTATATCTGGCTCGGGACTTGGTGATTCTCTTAGATCCTCTGTTGCGCTGTGGTAATTGCTGAAGAGCTTTGAAACCACCCTGATGATAATTAAGCGCGATTTTTTAATTTAGAAACTGGCAATTTCTGAACAGGATCGTAATAATCGTTTTGAGCACAAGTACTGCTGTAGTCGCGAGGCACTTTAATGCTCAGTATGTAACCACTCGAACGGTACTTGAACACTTGGTATGAGCGACGCCAGACGACTCTATACAAACATTTTCTCCCGTGTCCTTCCAAGTGATAACGGCACTTCTAACTGCAGCTCAGCAAGAGAAAGGGTTCCCATGCTGAGCATTCGAGCAAAAAACAACTACGGACAAGCAGCGTTATGGTGCGAAACTGTGACTGACTCTCGATAAGGGTCAGATTACCATAGGCGTATTTCTCAACATCAAAAAAGCCTTTGATTGCGTAGACCACAACATTTTGCTGAATAAGCTAGAGCGTTATGGGTTCCGAGGTCCGGCAATTTCGTTCTTCTATAGTTATTTAGCAAACCGGAAGCAATTTGCAGACATATTTAACGAAAAGCCAACCCTGAAAGACGTGAAGGCTGGAGTGCCACAGGGCCCTGTTCTGGGTCCTATTTTATTTTCTTTATGTGTAAATAACTATGCTAATTCAATTACCCATGCAAAAGCAATACTGTATGCTGATGACACAGCACTATTAATCAGCTGCAACTCGGAGGCGGAAGCCGAAACCCCTGTGAATGAAGATCTTACGAGAACGTTAAGGTGGTTCAACGCCACTAAAAAAAAGTGCTAAACATTAAGAAGATTAAATTCATTATTTTTTCTTCACGTCAAAAGCATATATCTAGCGTGTGCAACCTGCAGGTGAGTGACGAAACTCGCTGCCAGGTTGACACATATAAATACTTAGATGTAACATTGGACTCATCAACGCATTGGGCACATTCCATAGAAGCAGTCTGCAAGAAGCTATTTCTTGAGTACTTTACACTGATCCAAGCACGAAAACACTTTAACAAAGCAACACTGCGCCTAATTTACTTTAACATTTTCCACCCGCATTTAACCTATTGCGTGGAGTCATGGGGATACACTTATATATCGTACTGCACACCTATTATTGTATTATAGAAAAGGGCCATGCGTATAATGGCATCTGCACCAAGAACTGCCCCGTCTTCGCGAATTTCTAAGGAACTTAACATCATGCGCTTTATTCAAGCTAGAGATCACAAACCTGCAATGCTGGTCAAGAGGGTAATATATACGAACACTCCGTACCACTCTTCTCTTCTGAGTTTTCCTAATAGAAATACAAGGCATGCTAAAAATAGTAACCTTAACTTGCCTAAAATATATAACACATTAAACGTCGAAGCCTTCCCTTTATTGGGGCAAAAATATGGAATAATCTACCACACTCAATAAAATGTCTGACACAAAATGAATAATCAATAAAAACCTATATAATGTCTGACATTTATAGTTCACCTAGCTGAATCTTTGTTCGTTCTGTGAACATAATATGTATTCATGTAGTTTCTTGACTCCCTGTATAGGTCCAAAGTTTTATACATTTGTTATGTTTCGCATATTTGCTTTTATTTCATATTTTAGCATTCTTTAATTTTTCTAGCGTATTTCTCGCATCGTTCATGACTTGGACTGAAAAAAAATTCACATTTTTTGTATGGATCCAAAACTAGCCTTGTGGCTATGGATCCAGATGCCATTCACAGCATTTGTATACATATGAACTTTGCGAAATAAAAACGTTCTTCTTCTTAAATAAAAAAAAAAAACTCGTGAAGTACACAAAAAAAGTTTCACCAAAGCGCATTACTTCAGCCAAGGAACTACCACGTTAACAGCACGTCCGAAAGAAAGTCGCCAATCACCTGTGGGCGAATCCTCTACCTAGTACAATCCTACTCGCATCGTTGACATATTGCTTGAGCGAGGGCTGAGCGGAAGCTTCGCTAAATGCCAGAACAAAACTACTTCGGTTCAAGGCATCATTTATCAATTACTGAACGGCGTCGCGTTTCCTCAAATTTATTTTTCGGCTTGACTATTGCGCTCCTAGCTGTTCGCCCTGTCAGGTCACGCTGTGTTCGTTTGGAAACCGAATGAGTCAGTGGTTGAGTTTTATTCAGGATTCACCAAGGTGTGCGGCTAATAATAAACATTCTTTGAATTTGTTAATTGTCTAGCGCCTTGAAAACTGAAGATCAGAATCTCTTTTGTACATAATTGAGTTCAATAAGAGGAACAGAAGATCAGCACCTCAGTGGTATTTTTTTTTTATACTTCACGTTTGAAATTTAAAAATCATTTTCCACCTATGACCATCTTGACAGGTACGAACCAAGGTATTTCCGCAATTTTCGTTCCGCAACAGTGTATCACAACGAACACACTTTACATCTTACATGTCAACTCAGTCAAGGCGGTGCCTTGAAGGCGAGGTTCTGATGACGAACTCGTCAAGGTCTGAGGAGGAAGCAAATGCCAAGAAAGTTTCCCACATAAAAAATTAGCATTGTCAGCCGGTAGAAGGACGCAATGTGTGACAGACTGTCGTTCGAAAATCAACCGATGCCTTCATGTATCAACGGCTGTCATAAACAACGCTTCAGGAAGTCAAACAGAAGCAGTCGCGGCAATTTATGCCTGCATAGCGTTTTGTAGATGTTTTTTTGTTGTTGTTGTATTTAGCGACGTACGCGTTATACGCGCGCTGGGTAAATTTCGGTGGCTCGATTGTAGCTTTAAAAAAAAGGTATCTCTTACCTTTCCGAAATAGTTGAAGATGAAGGTGAAGAAGAGAGATACAGAAGACGAGGTGCCTTGAACGATGCTTGTCTTCACGGGACCTGGGTGAACGGCGTTGACGGTGACACCTGTAATGCACAAAATTCTAGTTACAACAAAGAAACATTAGCCTGGAGAATGGTAGCCAGCACGCCCATATTCGGAATTCTAACGCAGGAAGAATCTCCATTTGGGCTCCCCCTGAGATGCCTCTACTACTCTGTCAGGCTAGAGACTGGTGTAAGATATGTTGGCACGCGCGTCCCCGAGGTAGCGCGTCCGTGGCCGAACGGTTGTCGTGCGTGGCTCTCACGCAAAGGGCCACGGTTCGATTCTTGGCAGCGGAGGTGCATACCTTTTAGTTATTTCTGTAAATGTCGTGTTCTAGTAAATTCGAGAACCCTGTTGTTTATTCGAGGTTAGAATGTTCTACGCCCCGAAACGTCTATGCCGATCGTTCCAGAAGCACTCGCGAGTACAAAAGGGGGCTCCGCGTGGCGAGCCGGAGTCAGTCTCGCCCCAAAGCTCGATCCTGCCTGTTTCGCCGACATCGACGCCTGCGACGCTAACCTTCTATTTTGTTTGGGGCACAAGTTCTCCCCATTAGACTTCTAGTTTCTCTGGTTATTCGCCGCCTCAGCAATTGTCATTCGTGACAATATACAGGGTGTTTCAGAGAACTCAGGCAAAATCGCTCCTGCGAAAACTGCGCATCGCAAAGAAAAAAGACTTGTGTCGTTTTCGTCCTGGGCCAGGGGCTCATTTAGGAAAATTATTGAAGTTTGGGATAATTAGGTTGTTAATTATTTTTGCGTAATTAACTTTTTAATATTGTGTTTAAGGGCATGGTGTCAATTAAAAAATTGCTCAGCAGCGTCGAAAAACACTAAATCAACAAATTGCAGCGCGATAGAAGGCGCGCGGAGCATTTTACGGCTTTCTGAAAAACCGCACAAATTCGACGGGTTTTTAAGTTTCGGTTTGCTATCAGAGCGCATCTCGGCCCCGGCGGCACCGCGCCCCGTGGAGAGATAGTGCAACCAGCCTCTGCTGCGTCGCGCGGTGACAGCGCAGCAGAGGTAGGTTGATGGCAGGGATTTTTATTTTCTGAAGGAGTTTTTTTGCAACAGATATTAATACGTGAATAGGGTACCCCCTAACAGTAGCCTAGCAATCTGTGCGTCAAAGCTGTTTTTTACAGTATGCGGGCATGACTTTTTGATGGCATTTGTAAGGCATAGGTTGACTACGCCCCTCTTAACTGATTTGGAGTGGGCCGATTGATAACGGAGGAGTGTTTTTTCCCCCTCAGAGTGTATGACCAACAAGAATGATGAGAAATAAAAACAGTCTGAGGTCTAAGAACCTAAGGGACTCTTCAACCGGAAGTTCATGGGTTATGTTCAAAGGATCCAAACAGTTCTTAAATATCGAGAGGACATTGGACACAGTACTTGACATATTGAGCCTGTGAGTGTGACTGTATATCCGCGCTGCTCCATCCAAACCAGGAAACCGTACTTGAAATTTATCATATTTTAGCGAATCGGAAGGCTGACGCAACCGTCTAAAGGATTATGATGATTGCGTTTGACCGGAAGCGCCATCGTCTAGTAAACATGTGAAACTTTCTGCACCGTGCAAATACGTGGGGCTCGTGATTCCGGCGTACGACTTATGTAAACAAGACGGCCGACGTAACAATTAACGGTCGGAACTTCAAGACCCGCGAAGCTAGGCAGAGTTTAAAAGTATCCAAACGAGCGCAAAGGTATCTGCTGTGTCTCCGTCATCTTCAACTCGAACGATCGTTCACGTCGTGTGTCGTCGAACCAAATAATTTTGTCTGCTCGCGGTTTCCACGGCAGCTAGTCAGCCCGCAGATCCCGAAACATTTACTAGCATGCGTAGTTTACCGCATTTACGATCGCTTGCCATTATGGGCAGTCCTCGAAGTGATTTGGTTCAACCTGTCAAATGAAGCACAGTAACAGGGTGGCAAATCGGTGCCCGCTGTCCTAAGCCTAACGCTCGGCTGGGGCAACAGACAAACCGACCTCCACCTTTTTTTCTACCTAAGTCCTAAACGGTGCTGTCTGCGTTACGGTGACGGCTCCAGCGGTTGAAGTGTGAGAAACGAACGAGAAGATCCTCCCAAAGCCCCCAACGACTCGCGCGCTTGGGCAGTGGCGTCACCTATGCGTTCGGGGACGAACCGTTCGTGTCGAAAGGACTCGCTGACACTTTCTATTACTGCTGGGAGAGTCCCATCCATGGCGAAAGGAGAAAAAGGGGTCTGAACGGCGGCGCCTCGCTAGGGTGCAACTGTGGCGATGGTTCGCTCGCCTTTCTGGCAAACACCGTGAGATAGCGCAACGTGTCTAGGGGCATCTTACTGGGCATCAAGGAGACCGTGAAAGTCACTCGAGGAACCATGAGGATAAGCCAGAAGGGGAGGGGAGGTCACTCTTTCCTTCTCCCAGCGGCCGAGAGCGGTCCCACCGTACGGTTCATGCCTTGTGGTTCTCTGTCATCATTGTACCATTGGTATGCTGGCAGCAGCGTCACAAAAGCAAAGACCAATTCATTTTCTTTTTCTTATTTACGGCTGAAAAATACCTCTACTGTGTAGGAAAGTAGCTCAATCTGCTCATTTTTGTCGGAATTTTCTTTCTTATGTGTAGTTCAGGAGTGCAAGGTGGCGCTGCTTCAACCATACCGGTTATGCTGCGCTTTATGGTCATGAATCGCGGGACTCCGCTAGCCCGCGCGATATAGTCACGCCTCTTTCTTTAGGTCACCAGAGATTACAGAGGCGGATCCAGAACTCCGTTTTTTTGTGGGGGAGGCGGAAAATTTTAAGGATACTATTCTCCCATTCTTTCTTGTGCAAGGGGGTCCACCCATGTCAAATTGCCCTCCGATGACGGGGGAGGGAGGGGGGTCGACTTTGTTTGGGGGGGGGGCGGCCGCCCCTGTCGCCCCCCCCCCCTTGGATTTGCCACTGCCAGAGAATCGTTATGATTGGCGCACACGTTTTCAAAGCCGCGCCTGCACGAAAACTCCTAAATCGACAGTGCCCCTGCCGCGAGATGCGCCAAACCCGAGCAAACTTTAACCGCTTTAGCCGGCCTTGCTTAGACACCTGCCTCATTCCGCCGTGGACCTCTCTTACCGTGAGGCTTGAGCTTGGCGGCGAGGGCTCTGCTGAAAACAAGCATGGCCATCTTGGTGTTGCTGTACACCAGGACCGGATGGGTCCAAGGGTGGCTGCCCGTGGCTTTGTCGTGCAGATGCGCCGTGCTTCCGACGTGGTGAAGAATAGACGACAGGTTGATGACGCGACTCGGGGCACTCTTTTTCAGCAGCTCTGCATCGGAAGAAGGGACTGGTCGGAGAGCCGCCAAACGACCAAGAGCTTTCTTTCATAGCTCCGCCTTCACTAACCGAAGCAGAGTGTAACTTGTCATAAAACAATCTAATGTGAAGAAATTCGAGACACATTAATGTTCGCCGAACGTACAGTCGGCACTAATCAATGTTAGCAGAAAGGATCGACTGCAAGGCCAGTGCCCAAGTGGGCTTACTTTGCTTGTTTGTTGAAACCATTAATATATTTTTTTATATATTGTAGCGTAGTTTCTGGCTTAAAATACCGAACTGGGCAGTATCATAAATGAGAGTATCAATCTAGTAAAAACATATTCACTATTTGCAAGCGATAAGCGCCTGCTGAGCACCCCTTAAATTAAAAGGTAAAAACTACTCGCTCACTCTTGCTCTCGGTGTATTCGCGCCAAGGCGGCGCCGCGTGTCTCGATTCTTTCTAGTGCCGACTGTACAATGGCGGCGAGTTAGACGAGTTTGTACATTGACTGCACAAACTCGTTAGCACTAACGTAACGCGTTAGTGGTAATGTGGTTCTTCTACCTAGTTATTTTGTTGGTAACAAATAACTTATATAGTTACTTTTTTATAAAAGCAACGAATAAAGTACTTAGTGACTTTTAGGGCCAAGTAACGAGTAACATTATTTCGTCGTTACTTGTGAGGCCTAAAATGTACAACAACGTTTAAACGGCCTCGTTTTAATTCCGACCTGAGTATGCCCCTATTGCGACAAAGGCATATGGGCAACCCGAAAAACAACTAAACAGTACGACATTATAGCAATGTTTATCGCTGACCACGTCAGTCGAACTTCGCAGCAAGGAATGTCCTTCACCCAGACAACACAATAATGCTCGTTGACTGGTTCAATCAACAAACCTTATTGATTGGTTCTATAATCGTGTACAGACCCAATGTAAACCCGGAGGTAGGCAAAGCGAGATGGCACACAACCCATTGTCAACTTGGAACTTTAGAAGTAGAGAGAACAAAAGAGAGAGGGCGAATCCGAGATTCACCAGTTCTTCCTAAATCACAGCGCCGCCGTTTCTTTGAGCGCGTGAGGAAGGACTCTTCAGCGTCGCGGGAGATGCATTCTCAAGGAAGCGGTGAAACATAACTCATGAAGACTTCGAGAGGCAGCTACTGCTTAAATGAAATTACTACTAAAAATAAAACGTTAGGCCATAAAACAAAACCAGTTGTGTATTTGGTCATCAATGTAACAGGAAACGTAACTCGCTACTTTTGAGACAAAGTAAAGCGTGCCTTGTGAAAATCAGTAACGAGTAACGTATTTAGTTACTTTTTGAGCGAGTGTTGGGTAACAGTATTTAGTTACTCTTTGGGGATAACGTGTACATGTGCGAGTATAAGTCTGGCCTGACCAACGCAACCTAGATAAAAGCCGTAGGGCTAAATTTTCTTCGGCGCGTACTGACGGCCGACCACCTGAACTCTCTGATGGTCCTTGGTAGGGGCCGCTCTGAGCGTTACAAATGTGCTTCTCCCGGCCCGGGTCTGATTTCTGCGCACGCGCAGTGTTCACACCTGGTGCACGTAAGCGGTGTGATTGTGTTTACATATCATGCGCACAGTAATAGAGCAGTCACTGGAGCCCTACTGCGCCCAGCTGTTTGGATTCACAACACCCGCTAACAGCTGGCGCAGTAGGGCCGAATTATTTATACATTCTTTATACTCGTACCTTTCAGAAATAGTTTTACTTTAATTTAGATATTTATAAAACTGTCAGTAGCCTCGAACGTCTTCAAAATATTACAACGACTGCGACTGGGGCCTTGGCAAGGCGCATGACTTGGCAGCCGCTATGACGTCAGCCAAGGAGGCGAGGGGCGGATGCTGCATGACGTTGTTGTCATCGTGTGGAGTTCTCGACGTTCTTTCTTTATGGCGAAGGTGAGACGGTTAAATCGCTACCACGTCGAGAGTATTTCGAGCGTCACTTGAGCATCAGCTGCGTTGCCGAAAAGCTCTTTTCAGTTTCCCATAAATTCGAGCAAGCTGATGCTACAAACACGAACGTCTTGTCTCGAACGACCCTTTCACTTTATCGGCGTGCGTTCATTACGGGTTCGTTTCAAGTGTCAAGCTCGCTTTCGTTTCTCCTCTTTTGCTCGCCGTTACGGTGATATTGAGTAGGCGTTCCTAGGGACTCCTGAAAAACAGTTAGTTTCGTTATGGTTGTTTTTTGCGGTCACGGTAACTATTTGTGCATTACTTAGTTATCTTGTTGGTTGCCCTTTTCTTTTCTTTGTTGAGTGCAGCGGTTTTAATTTTACATTGCATATCGTTCATGATCTGCTGTGGAATTTAGAATTTACGTGTGTATTTAAGCGACCGATTCCTACCCCTTTAAAATTATAGTTAGTCACGGCAGGAACGGAATCAATGATATTAGTTATACCCATTGAGATAGCAGTCATCGATGTTTCTAGTCATCTAATGAACGGAAGCGCCTATACTTCGTTTCAGCTTGGGTCCAGACGCAGCCGATGCTACAAGCACGAGCGTGTGGCTCTGAACAGTGCCTGTACTGCACGAGCGCGCGTGCTTGGCAGGGACGCTGGAAGCCCGGAGCTCGCGCTCGTAGCATTGGCTGCGTCTGGACCTAAGCTGAAACGAAGTATAAACATGAAGCCGAGACTAACATCACAACAGCCACTAGGTGCGTTGATAGTAAAGTCACCCACTGGGGCAGCGGGCGTGGCCACTTTTTACGTTACACTATTTTACTCTATGAATCGTGCCGCATTCGGCTGTATATATATATATATATATATGTTGTGACGAAGAGAAGGTCTACGGTGCGTTTCGGAAAAACACCGAGGCTGAGGGAAGACGAGGAGGAAGAGGCTCGTTCGGGCAGAGCGCGCGATTAGCTGAATTCCCAACGGCCTTTCTCTCAACCTGGCTACCACACTGTAAATAATAAACCCCATCAGTTTGTAACATCGTTTCCTTACAATTGGTGGAGGTGCGGGTTTCCCCAACTATCCGGACTTCACTCGCAAGTGTTCCTGCGTCCTGGACCACTGAAATCGATGCGACGCCACGGGATATCACGCCAAGGAGCCTCGGACGATGCAGCGCAGGACACCGCTTCTGACCAGGCACCTACTGTTGCAGGTGCAACCACTATCCTGTGCGCCGGAGCCCTCCGTCAGCGGGACCCGAAGCTCTTCAGCGGGATCGGTGACGATGACATTGAGGACTGGTTGGAGTCAGTTGAAAGGGTGAGCCTCCACAACAAATGGGATGACATCGTCAAGCTCAATAACGTAATTTTTTATTTGACCGACGTTGCGAAACTATGGTATACCAACCATGAGTCAGAGCTGGTGACCTGGCCCGAATTCAAAGCAAAGATCCAGGAAGTATTTGGGAAGCCTGCCCAGAGGAAGCTCGTCGCGAAGAGGGCATTGGCATCACGCACCCAACTGCACGATGAAAGCTTCGTTAGCTACATCGAAGATGTCCTTAAGTTGTGCAAGCGTGTTGACACCCACATGACCGAAGATGAAAAACTGAAGAACATCATGAAAGGCATTGCCGAAGATGCTTTTCAGATCCTTGTCGTCAAAGCGCCAGCGACTGTCTCTGAAGTCATCGACATCTGCCAGAACTTCTCTGAGCTGCGCCTTCAGCGTTTGCCAGCCAAACGCAAACTGGAACCCCCGCAGAGCTGGCCAGCCTGACAACTGCAATCGAAGGCTCCGTCGACAAATGGGCCGAGCTCCGATGCGTCATTCAAGAGATCGTACGTGACGAAGTGGCTCGCCAATTAGGAAAGCCTTCGACCGCTCCGGAGTCCTTTATCTCACCTTCGATCAGAGCACTAATTCAGGATCAAGTCACAGCCGCGATCCCTTGCACCGTTAGGCCGCCCGCCGCGTCACCGCCGCTTGTGCCTCAGGTGCCTACGTATGCCGAGATGGTAACACGTCCGGTACCCGCTCGAGTCTTCCAACCACAGCCGCCATTTTCTCCTCCTCGCTGGCAAGCACGCAGGGCTGACCTTTGGAGGACGCCAGAAAATCGTCCTATTTGCTTTTCATGTGGATACGTTGGACATATCGCCCGTTTTTGTCGCCGTGGAAACTCCGAGAGTTACGCCGCCCCACCGCAAGCACAGTATCAACCAGCTTTCGGTTCTGGTCGCCGCAGTGATGAGTATTCATCCCAAGATTACGTTGGACCACAACCACGGCAAAGGCAAGGTAGATCTCCATCTCCCAGGCGGCGTTCGCTGTCTCCCCTGCGACCACGTACTACATCGCCCATTGCAGAGGGAAACTGCTAGGAGCAGTTCCAGAGGCGAGAACTGCAAATCCTTTCACATCTTTAAGTCCTCGTCCAGTTACCCGAAATATGATAGATGTAGTTATTGACGGTTTGTGCACTCAAGCATTAATTGACACCGGCGCCGCAGTGTCAGTTCTTCGTGCTGACCTTTGTCGTAAGTTGAAGAAAGTTACAACCCCGTTTTCTGGTCGCCCCTTTAAAGCTGTTGGTGCACAAAACATTGTCCCTGCCGGTGTCTGTACAGCACGTATTGTCATTCAAGAAGTGTGTTACTGTGTCGAATTTCTGGTGTTGTCTTCCTGCTCTCATGACGTCATTCTTGGGTGGGACTTTTTAAAAGCAACAGAGGCTGTTATCGACTGTGGACGTGCCGAAGTAGATTTCGCTGAAATCCACCTTCCCGACGACAACATTGCTGTGGACACGATCAAATTATCCCTCCTTGATGACGTACGAATTCCTCCATTTTCGTCTGTTCCTTTACCGATTCAATCATCCAGAGTCTCGGCGTCTCCTCTAATGGTCTCCCCTTCCGCAGTTTTTTTTCGTAAGACAGGTATCCTTGTCCCTTTTTCTCTGCTTCGCCTTGACAATGGCACCGCATTTCTTATGGCTTTAAATATGTCTTCTCTTCCAATAATGCTTCCTGCAGATGAAGTGGTTGCTTTCGCTGAGCCATACGAAGCTATCGAAGTATTTGATTTCGATAATTCTCTTTCTGAATGTTGTTGTCCATTAGCCCCGCAGCGAGAGGACGAGGACCAGTTCTTGTTAGCGACCATAGATAGCCAC
The DNA here is from genome assembly GCA_037355805.1 of Ixodes ricinus. Taxonomy (NCBI): domain Eukaryota; kingdom Metazoa; phylum Arthropoda; class Arachnida; order Ixodida; family Ixodidae; genus Ixodes; species Ixodes ricinus. The sequence goes on along the minus strand of JAZHYW010025131.1, from coordinate 5,690 downwards.
CTTGATTCGTCCCAAAAGACCTCAATTCTCGCCGTTCTACGCAAGTTTAGCTCCATATTTGATCGCCCGCAATCCACCTTGGGACGTTCCACGTCGGTAGTTCACCACATCGATACCGGCAACGAGAATCCCCTACGTCAACGCCCATACCGAGTTTCAGCGTCTGAACGAAGCGTCATCGAGAACCAGGTCACCGACATGCTTGACAAAGGTGTCGTCACGCCCTCTACGAGTCCATGGGCGTCACCAGTCGTCCTTGTCAAGAAAAAGGATGGCACCATAAGATTTTGTGTTGACTACCGGAGATTAAACAAGATCACCCGAAAAGATGTATACCCAATGCCAAGAATCGACGATGCCCTCGACTGCTTACACGGAGCTGAGTACTTTTCTTCTCTAGACCTCCGTACAGGCTATTGGCAAATTCCTATGGCCTCCAACGATCAAGAAAAAACAGCTTTCATAACACCCGATGGCCTGTACCAGTTCACCGTCATGCCCTTCGGCTTATGCAACGCGCCGGCAACATTCGAACGTATGATGGATGCAGTGTTGCGCGGCCTCAAGTGGAAAATATGCCTATGTTATTTAGACGACGTAGTAATATTTTCAAACACGTTTGAGCAGCACCTGCGTCGCCTAACCGCCGTATTGTCTTGTCTCAGCAACGCCGGCCTTCAGCTCAACGCAAAAAAATGTCGATTTGCAGCACGGCAAATTAAAGTGCTTGGCCATCTCGTGTCCAAAGACGGCGTTCAACCCGACCCTAGCAAAATTCAGGCCGTTTCCGACATGCCCAGGCCATCCACTCAAAAAGAAATTCGAAGCTTTCTTGGACTTTGTTCCTATTTTCGACGTTTTGTACGCGGATTTGCATCCATAGCGGCACCCCTGCATGATCTTCTAAAGAAATCCTCACACACATTTCCTTGGACATCGCAGTGCGAGGCTGCTTTCAACCAGCTCAAAAATATTTTAACATCTGCCCCGATACTTCGGCATTTTGATCCTACTGCCCCAACAGAACTTCGTACTGATGCCAGTGGCTTTGGGGTTGGAGCTGTGCTCGCACAAACCAAGCCAGGATTCGGCGACTACGTTGTCGCCTATGCAAGCAGGGCTCTCACAAAACCAGAAAAAAATTACACCGTAACTGAAAAAGAATGCTTGGCAGTCGTCTGGGCAGTTACCAAGTTCCGCCCATATCTTTATGGTCGAAAATTCAACGTTGTGACCGACCACCACGCGCTTTGCTGGCTGTCATCTCTGAAAGATCTCACGGGACGCCTTGGTCGATGGATGCTGCGGTTGCAAGAGTACGACTTCGTTGTTCTGTACAAATCCGGCCGCAAACATGGCGACGCCGATGGTCTCTCTAGATGTCTCCTGCACTCTGAACCACCAGACCTACCTGACACTGATGAAGACCCTATCACCTTATCGGCGTTAAACATTGTCGACATGGAGCAAGAACAAGCAAGAGATCCTTGGATATCTAAAATTGCGACTGTTGTCAGAGGCCCTGCATCTTCCCCAAACCGCTCACTACGCAGACAGTCCAAGCATTTTCGCATTCGAAATGGCCTTCTCTACCGGCGCAACTATTCGCCCGAAGGCTGCCATTGGCTTCTTGCCATTCCCCGTCAGTTGCGACGTGAGGTTTTAGAATGCCTTCACAACGACCCAACATGTGGTCACGGAGGTCTACTCAAGACCTACAATCGGGTACGCTCACGGTACTACTGGCCAGGGCTTTATGGAAGCGTCCAAAAGTTTTTGAAATCGTGCCTCCAATGCCAACGCCGTAAGCGGCCTTTACATTCATCTCAAGGCCTGCTTCAACCCATTCCGTGCCCAGAACGACCATTCGACCGTGTCGGAATAGATCTTTTTGGCCCACTTCCTCACTCCTCCTCTGAAAATCGCTGGATCATCGTCGCCATTGATCACCTAACGCGTTATGTTGAAACCGCTGCTTTGCCTACCGCCACAGCGGAAAATGTGGCCAACTTTTTCTTGAACCAGGTTGTTCTCCGTCATGGTGCCCCGAAAGAACTCCTAAGTGACCGCGGAACTGTGTTTCTTTCTAAAATCATCCAAGAGGTCTTGCGAGCTTGCAGTGTCATACATCGAACAACATCACCGTATCATCCGCAGACCAATGGCATGACCGAACGCTTCAACAGAACACTCGCCGATATGCTCGCCATGTACATTTCCCCCGATCATCGTAATTGGGACAAGGTTCTTCCGTTCGTAACTTTCGCCTACAATACCGCCGTTCAAAGCACTACTCAATTTTCACCATTTTTCCTTCTTTACGGGAGGCAGGTCTCTTCAACATTAGATCGCTTGTTACCCTATTCACCCGATCATTCTGAATGCCTTCCACCCGCCGAAATGAGAGGTCATGCTGAACAATGCCGCCAGCTAGCACGAGCACGCACTACACACCTGCAAGGACAACAAAAACGCCGCCACGATGATACATCTCACCCAACTTCTTTCACACCCGGCGATCTCGTCCTTTTGTGGATTCCACAACGCCAACCCGGTCTCTCCGAGAAACTGTTCTCAAACTACACAGGCCCATATCGCGTGCTTCGTCAGACCTCAGCTGTTAACTACGAAATCGAGCCGCTCTCGCCACCTGCCGATCGCCGCCGACGTTCTCGTGAAACGGCCCATGTCAACCGCCTTAAACTCTACTGTCCCCCTACTGACCACACCTAATACCAACTTCGCCAGAATGGCTATCTCTACGAAGGGGGCATTGTGACGAAGAGAAGGTCTACGGTGCGTTTCGGAAAAACACCGAGGCTGAGGGAAGACGAGGAGGAAGAGGCTCGTTCGGGCAGAGCGCGCGATTAGCTGAATTCCCAACGGCCTTTCTCTCAACCTGGCTACCACACTGTAAATAATAAACCCCATCAGTTTGTAACATCGTTTCCTTACAATATATATATATTGGGAGTGAGGGAAGATTGGAAAGTAGAGCTGTAGTATTTTTTAAAGTCACTGGATTTGGGAAAGTAGCTCTATTATTTAGCTGGACACAAATAAATACAAACATACAGACGACAAAACCTCTCAAGGTGATTGGCTCATTGCTGTCGGTCGCCACGGTGATGGCCATTTTAGACCCTTTTAAAGCTTCGAAGCTTCGAAAGGGTCATGAAAACCAGTCTCGCAAAGATCGCTAAGGAGCATCATTGTACTGAAACCGTTCCTCGGCCAATATGAGCGTCTTTGGCACTGTGCATGCAATAAACTTATCCCTCATGCTTAGTTCCACAGATCTCTGAAAATTATGTTGTTCTTCTCGCGTGTTTCAAGACAGTAAAATTATTTTTCGATGCCTCCAAGCACTGACGTTGCGTGTGATGGCGGTACGAAGGTGTACGGCATCACATGCAGCGTGGGTGCTTGTGGGCATTGAATAAAAATTTTATTCTCTTGAAACACTTAAAAGATCAACATAATTGTAAGAGATCTGGAGTAAATAAACGTGAGTGATAAGTTTGTTGCATGAACAATGCAAAGACGCTCATATTGGCCGAGGAACGCATTCAGCACGACGATGCTCCATAGCGATCTTTGTGCAACTGGTCTTAATGACCCTTTCAGAAGCTTCGAAGCTAGAAAGGGTCCAAAGTGGCCATCATCATGGCAACCGACAGCGATGAGCCAATCACCCTAAGGTTTTGTCGTCATGTGCTGTTGAGATTCGTTTGTGTCCGGCTAGCAAGTAGAGAGCAATGAGTGCTACTTTCTCAGATCCAGAGACTTTAGTATTAGTGAACGAAGAGGAGAGAGAGTGATTATTGAATGTATTGCATTTAAATCACAAAAGTGAAAGCGAAAGTGCTGGCGAAAAATTAGGCCAGGAGCGGGGGATCGAGCCCGGAAACCTTCTCCTATCTCTGGGCGACGCCTTCATCGATTAGACCATCACGTCAACTGGTTTCAGCTGGCTCAATTCTCGCCCAGCTCTCTGTGTACTGTCAGTTACGAATTCGCTTAAAAACACTTACGCGCCACCAATTTTTTTGCCAGAAGATTGTTTAATTAATATCTTGTTACAGAGTCACGTACATTTTTAATGAAGCCAAAAACCTGTACTGGCTTGAAACCGAAACCCAAACGCGAGCACGGAGCTCAAGGCCGGAGGCCCCGTTGCAACATCCAACAACGATTTTTTTATTTTTTTATTACGTAAGCGGTACAACGTCTGCTTGGACTAGCTCCCGGCGGTGTCTTTCGTTTGTCGGTTGATGCGTGCGACGCTCCATTGGTCCGAAGCGCTGACGGAGCACGCGTCAACCTCTCCCTTTGTCACCGGCGCTGACAAACTGACAGACACTGCCGGGTTTTCGTCAAAACGAGTCCGCTTCGTTTCCGCCAAAGACACGCGCTCTGCTGCCGCGGAGCCGGGGATGAGGAGGCCGCGCAACACCTTCCAGGATAACAAAACCGAAGTGCTGAATGAGATGGCTTCATCAAAGGCCAACGCTGAACACAGATTAAACGAGTGCTGCGTCAGCGCTCGGCTTCGAGCCAAGTTTGGGCTGAACGTTGACACAGTCGTCGTGTCCTATCTGTGCCCAGCGTTTGCCTTCCCTGATGACGCCATCTCATTCAGTACTACAGCTTTGTTATCTGGGAGGTGTTGCGCCACGGCGCTGATGGAATGCGGGCGTGCTCAGTTGCCCCTCTGCTGTCCCCGGTTGCTCTTCGCTCTGGGTCTCCGTAATAGCGGTGCTTGGGCTGTGATGTGTGTGTGGAGTTAAAACGATGGATGCGGTTCACTCCACGAGGGATATAGATGCGGTTCCTTCCACGAGTATTATGGATGTGGTTCTTTCCACGAGTGAGATGGCTGACCGTATTTAAGGGAGTTGACGTACTCTGACGGGCGAGAGTACAAAAAGGTGGTGGAAAAAGTTGCAGGAAGATCCATCCGGTGGGTTCTCGAGGAATCCGATAGCTATGACCACAGGAAAAAGCTTTAGCAGACGTCTCCTTTTGGGAATCCCTAACTTACTGACTTCATCGCGCAAGGCCAAAAAGAGGCAAGGCAAAAAGTAAAGCGAAGCAAAAGAGAAAGCCAGAAGAAAAAAGTAGAAGGGGTCAGCGTTGGCGTTTTCCAAAGAGGAGACGTGTGTGCGGCGTTTTCCACGGGTCACGCTATGCCGTGGTCCCGAGAAATCCCCATGCGAATGGATTTCCCTTTTCCTTGCTATCTTTTTTTGCTCTCGGTTCAAGAGGCCAGAGTAGAGAAAACAGAAGCAAGCTTGTTCGAAACTATATCAATATTCACCTCAAAAGGTGAGCCTAGGTGCAGTTTCGAAACAAGTTCAATGCGACCCAACGACGAATCTTTTTGCGGCTTTACGCGTCATACCTGCACACTGGCCGTGCCTGGAACAGCCACGAAAGCTCACAACCGTAGGGGAATGTTCCAAAACTAACACTACCTCATAGAGCTGGGCTCCGGTAGAGAAAGCATGCTGGCTCGCAAATATCCAAAGGGTCCTGCAGTTGGCGTTCTTTGCACCAACTCCCTACCTCCCCTAGAAGCACAAGGTGGACCTGACACTAAATGCTTGTTTTATGTTATGTGTACGGTGGTGGCAATGAGGAGTTTCGGTGAACCGTTTTTCAGCCCTAATATACCGCTTTGGGTGCGT
>JAZHYW010025130.1:0-88373 GCA_037355805.1 Ixodes ricinus | reverse complement strand
TTGAGCGTGAGAAGCGTAGCAGTGCACTAAAGTTACCACTAGTGAAGCAGGTACAAGGCTAGCGGTTGAGGTAAGGCGCCCGCGTGATTTTTCCGTCTCTTATCTAGCCCCAGCCTTGTGCCTGCTCCAGAGTGGTAACTTTAGCGCACTACTGCACTTCTCATGCACTCAAGGTCTTTATAAAAGTTACTGATTTAGGGGTTTCGGACGACGCTCAGCAAGTTTCTAATTGTAACCATAAGAATATTTTCAGGAATTAAAAGTTGATTAACACATTTTACCTAATGAGCCGATTGATCGTTACGTTTATCTTGATATACTATGTCCCTGGCCGTATAACTCACCTGAACAAACCGCATAAGTGCAGCTTTTACAGCTTTTTTTAAACAAATCTGTAAAGCTTAAAAATAAAACACCCTATATATATATATATATATATATATATATATATATTCTTTTTTTTTGTGTGTTGAAATATGTTATATTATTTTGGTGAGTTTTCCCTTCTTTCTTGTGTACAACTTCCCAATTTTTCATATAGGCAACTGTTATGCTTGTTTATTGTATTCTTGATAGTTGTCTGCTGCTGCTTTTTATGGTGAAAGTACCTTGTTTCAGTATATAATTTCTGGTGTACTCTTGTGTACCTGTGCTGAGAATCAGTCAAGCTGCTTGGACAGCTTTTTCCTGAACCCCATCATGCTTATATATGGTAAATAAATATATTTTTATTAAAACATTACCTTCTGTGTTACCACTGCCTTTTCCAGACTAATACGGCAAAGATGACACTTGTTTTCTAATTAAAATCATCACTTCTTTTTTTTCTTTTTTCACGACCGATTGCAAATTTTTGAATACAGTGTGCGAGGAATAATATTGATTCCATTAATTATTCGGTAACTTTTGTTTAATGAATTCGCTTATTACGACGGAAGACCCGTGCCGTGGTGTCCGCCGCGGATGATGACCTGCATCCCGAAGAAAAACAATCGTTAACCTCAAGCGTCCTTCTCAAAATATTTTCACCCTAAGAAATAAAAAAATAACCTGCATGCAGTTTACAACCTAAAAAAACTAACACTCAACACGATCACTTCCTCGACATATTACTGTCTTTTTACCGCCATGATCACTTCTTAAAGACAAGAGGAATAATAAAAAAACAAAGAACGCAGTGCCGCAGCAGATGTTTGAACGCGGAGGGATGAGAGCGAGACAACCATCCACCCCCGATGTGGTCAGTCCGCAAACCGTCTCGAAAATGATGATGTTGATGATGATGATGATTGCCTCCTTTCCGGCTTCTTCGCCTCGGTCGCGCTTTTCTTTTTCTTTTTTCCCGGTCAGCGCAGCCACCGACTGTTCTCCGAGTGGGTACCCCAGTGTCTTTGAACGAGTCCCATTATCCCGTCCGTTTTCTTTATTATTATTTTGTGTGTATATGTGTTCAGGGGAAGGGGAAGTTTCTGGGGAATGGAAAGAGTAAGTCCACCTCGGACAATGTCCGCGTCTTCCCAAAACGATGTCCACTCGGTCGCGGCCACAACACCGTTTTGCCTCGAGGAGACAGTCCCCACTTATTTTCTTGTACTTGGCTTGTTTCGCCGCTGCGCCATCCATTTGAGCCGGGGAAGCAGGAAGCTCCGAGCAGAAGCGGGTTTTTCAGGCGCTGACGCTCTTCTGCGCTCTCGTACGATGCGGTCCGCTTCTGTCCGAAAATCAGAAATGTAACGAAGTTAAAACAACGAAGCGGAAGGAGCCGAAATGTCGTCGTCTGAGTGCTCAGTGTATGTGTGTGTGTGTGTGTGTGTGTGGGCGAGGGTTTCTCGGGAGCTACACCTCGTTTTCTTAAGTGCGTTCGCTCGGATGTTTTTCGGCGCCTTGAAACGGCCTCGTCGTGAGCGTAAGCTACTCTTACGATATTAGGTTCTGGTTTCGGGAAACTTGAATTGCGTTCTCCGCTCGCGAAGTTTAGCTTAACTGGTAGGAGTGCGCGCAGTTGATTGCTTTGTGTGACTGCTTTGCTCAGTCTAAATTATCCTCCACGAAGTTACTCTCAATATTCAGATGCCACAGCTATTTTCTTTTCTTGTGAAATGTGCATTAATTGCACTTTAGTTTTATGATCATATTGATTCTTTACTTTTTTAAATACAAATATTGCGCTTCTCGCCATAATAATCTGTGTAATTCCAAGAATGTTACTAACTGATTCGGTGTCAGTAAATTCTATTTAAAACGAAAATTCTACGTATCACGGCATTACTAAAAAAAACAGCACCGAAGGCAGAAAGTAGTGCATCAAAATAAATTGAGAAAAGCAGAAGTGACGTGCGTCTTTGACCAGTGAATGTTGTTCGTTGTTAATCACGCACATTAAAAGACCTTTGTTCAAAAACATAATTACACAAAATTGGCGGTCGCCATTTTTTGGACACAAATCGTTTGATTGGTTCTTTCTCCTCGCCGAACGCTGACGTTGTACTCGTTTCCGAAGCGAGCTCAAGAGCGTACATGGCGATAAAATGAAAACTTGGCTTGCTATATTGCTGCTCATGCCGCACTTTCGAGAGTCATCCCAATGAAGAGAACAAAGAAGTAGCAGAATACAAAGAGTTGTAAGTCAGCGCGCGTGGTTCTCCATATGTGTGTCGTTTTGTGGTGATTGATCTTGCGCTGTTGCCTTGAGAGAACACGCCGAACGATAGCACAGCCTTCGTGTGCAGTTCATGTTCATACTACCAGCCCAAACAGTAACAAACTCTGGAGAATTGCCACCAGCAGCTACTCGACGGCGCAAACATTTCAAAGGGTCTATTGAAACTTTGTCTTAAACAACAAAATTTGCAGAAATAAATTTAATAGACTGATCCCGCGTTGTTGCTTTCGTGTCACTAGACGAGCTGTTCAATAACCACTCGAGCAACGTGCCGTGAATTCGTTGTAACGCTATCGTTAACGCATTTGGGGACTTGGCGTCACGAAAAGCAAAGCTCCGACTGCGTTTAATGTGTATTTCTCCTTCCTTCATTAATAACAAATGTACGTCCAGGATTGTCGAGCTAAAATTTGATTGTATTCGCGAGAGACGTCTTGCCAGTCGATAAAACTGTGCGGCCCAAAATGAGTTCATCTCCCGCATGCACAGCGTTCAGTGCACGCGACCGGGTGGCACGCCATTGTTGGAAGACCCCACGCGAGCTACGGAAGAAACAAAGGACGCTAAACATAAAGACGCGTATACACTCATTCATTTCATATCCATACGTGACGCCCGCATATCATTTGAGCCCCACATTGGCGTGTTTCTCTAACTAGTATCCCCTTTTCTTTTCGCTCTTGGTTGCTCATCTCATTTTCTTCGTCCGATCCTAGTTTTACCAGTACCAGCCCCCATGTTTAGTTTTCTCTTTTTCTCCGAGTCTAGCTTTTATTGTTCGGTATTCGCTTCCTTGGTCCTTTGTGTCCTTTTTCTTGCCTACCGACGTGAATCTTTGAGCCGGAGTCACACTGTCCATACATAATAGAAAATGCACAGTGTTTACCACAGACATGATGACAAAAGTACCTGCGGGTACGCTTCACGCATGTTCCGAGCATGTTTGCTTCATGCATATGAACGATTCGAACATGTGTAAAGAACGTTTGTGGATTACCCATGTGACAGGCCCGTCGTAAGAGGAGAAAACGCGCCTAAAAAGCGCTTGAATACTATCTTTTTTATGATTAGTGTGACCGCCGCTTTGCGTGATTATTGTCTACGGCAGCATGGCAACCATCTGCAGCCTTGCCCCTTGTCTTCGTTTTATTCAAGCAGGTTTTCGCATCTGCGTTTGAGTTTAATCGACTCCGTTAAACAGCTTCTGATCGCTTACAAGGAAAGGACAGACTGGCGCCATTTACCGAGCAACAGTGGGACACATTTATTCTGCGTATGTTTCCCAGTTTTTTTTTCTCACGACATTGGTGTTTTGCCGTGTGCTTAATGTAATTCTGAATATATTAAGAGTCAAGTTTTCAGAAATAGCTCATATATGTAATCTCCGCGAGTACTGCGAACCTTTTATAGCTGGGGACAGGTTAATAAGCCAGGCGCTACGTCGCCAGCACGAGTTTTCTGGCATTAATAGACCTTAGTCACACGCGCGGCCAAAGAACGGTGGGCGTCTGAGACTGGCGCGTTTGGCATCCTGTTCTTCCCGTGCATTGAAAGCGGTGCCGAAGAGGCAACAAAGAACGGCGCAAAGTCGGAGCGTCATGCTGTCGGTGTTGCGATCCCGACGGTTGGTCGTAGGAGTGCTGGCGGAAAGCACGAGCGGACGTGAGTGTCACTGCCGTCGCGGCTTCCAGCTCCTGGCAGCCGACGCTCCCGTTCACTGCCAACCTGGAGTGGGACCTGCAGCAGAACGGGTGTCTGCTACGTCCATCGCCGCTGCTGTCGCACCGCCAGGATCGCGGCCGACGCCAGCATGACACTCGTAAGGCGTCGTCGAAGCGGAAATCGAGGAACCATTTTTTTCTTCTTTTTCTACGTGGTAAACGCACCAGTTGGAGACGGGTTCCGGGCACCATACCTAAGGTGTACAGTTGCCAACCGATTTTCCGGAAGCCGATAACTCTGACTTGTTCAATATTTCGGACCCAAAGCGAGGAATCGTGACCGGCGCGACAGACTTCACCAGCTACCCAGCGGTGCAGGCGTTACCGAAAAAAAGAAACGAAATACGTTACTCGTTACTTACACAACAAATGTAACGCTTTATCGTCCTACGTTACTTCAAAATAAAAGGAACGCTTTACGTTACGGTTACAAATAAAAATGTAAAGAACGCCACTTTTGCGTTGCTTTTCAAATCATGAATTAACACGTTTTCACCGTTTTGACGTTACAGGTATGCGTAAACGCCATATTTCAAGGAGCGCTATGTCCACTGCAGAAACTAGCATGATGTTACCTACTTTTACGGTTTTACGTAAATACTCGCAGAAAAAACAATAAAGATCGCAAAAAATTAAAAATATACATGGATTGGAGCCTACAAACGTGAAAAAATATTGAAGCGTAACTTCATTAAGTCTTGAAAGAAAAAGTAACTAGTGACGCAACTCGTTACCCGTTACTCGAAGTAAGTAATGTAAGTTATGGTTTTGAAAAAGTAACGACTGCGTTACTCGTTACCGAAATAAGTAACGCGTGAGCGGTAACGCCGTTACTTGTAAATATCGTTACCGCCAACACTGCCGCCGGCGGACGGAGCACCTCCCCGTTCCAGTACGCCCTACCATAATCAAGTTTGGCGAAAAGCAACGTTACTTGATTGTCTGAGTTGTGGAACTCCCGCGGAAGGGTGACTCCCTTCACTCACTTCAGTCCGCCTTTTCGTCGTTCGAACCGCCATCTAGATTTTCGTTTACAAACTGTGTTTTCCATAGAATACGGTGGAACGCCATCTAGGAACTGCGCTTCGAGACGTACGTATTCCACAGAATACACTGCAGTTAGTACAGCAGCCGTCCGGCTCGTCGAACGACAGGAGGCGAGTCGTGGTGAAAGAGGGGTACTCACTGATCTCTACTGTAGTAGGCTGGATTGCGGATCGGGAGCCCGTCGGTGTCGCCACCGGCGGCCATTGCTTACACCATCAGGCAATACACGCAAGTCTATGGGGAAAACGCACAAAAGTAAGAATATTGAAGCATGTACGCTGTGCTCGGAGGCCAGTATTTTATGGTGCAGCGATCCTTATGTCGAGTGTTCGGAGATCGAGTCGGTATTTGTCAAACGTTCGAACGCCGATTAAAAAATACCAACGTACCGGAGCACCTACGGCTCAGCTGGCAAGCTTGCTCTCGTAGTGGAGTAAACAAAGGAACTTGCCGTCAATGAGACCGTCCTCGGGAAAGCCCAGAGGTTGATGAATGACAAACAAGTTCCATCTCGACAGCGGCTTTCCGGGAGTGAGCGAATTCCGCGTACCAAAGCCTTCGAGCTTGTCGTCTGCTAAGCCCAACTCAACGAAACCGCTACCGACTCCGCGGTAACTCTGTGCTAACTCTCGCCTCATTGAGCTGCACTACATCTTTCACCCAAAGGAGTCACTCTCGACCACAAAATATTTATTTATGAGAACTGCGAGGGCTGTCAGTTTTAATGTTTGTACGCAAGGTATTTGACGGGCTAATCGAAAAGCAGCCAAAAAGTTTCAGCGCCGACAACAGCTTAGAAACGGGGGATACGACACTTTTTCTCGTTTTCCCCATAGAGTCCCATGCATTTTGTGGTGTCAATCAATGGCCGCCGGTGGCGACACTCGGCCCCAGCTGCCGAGGCCGCGGTCCGCGATCCAGCCTACTTCACAATAGAGATCAGTGGGGGTACTGCTCGTGCATGCAGCGTCTTTGAGCAGTTCCGAAACTGAGGTAATCTAATAACGTTGGCGAAAAGCAACAAGCGCGTGCTTAGGGCGGATCAAATACAGTTCATATACAGGGTGTAAGGAGGAAAACCAAAGCAAACAAGGGCGAACTGTTCTTTCGACGTACAAGCGGTTGCGACGCAGCCGAACACATTCAGACGCAAAACTGTGAACCAGCCTTTAGTGTCACCTCTTCGAACCTCGTTTGCGCAGAGATCGTGCCCAACGAGCCAGGTTTACGGGTACCTTGAGTTTATGAGATGGCGCGGTTACGAGAAAGAAATTTGCCTAGATTACACAGTCTCTCTAACTGCCTCTTATTGAGGTCACGGGACGACAACGTTGGTCGTCTTGCGAGTGACTTCTACCTTACCGCCCGCTCTCCTTCCTCTCCCGCAACAGCGTAACGGATGCGCAGTAGCAGTCGGTTCGCCCACGAGTCGCCCGCCATTAAATTGCAAATGATCTCCATTGTTCGGGTTTTTTTCCTCTCTCAGATCTAGGCTCTCTAGCAGAGAGTGGCTTCGTGACAAAGACGGCTCCGCCGCTTTTCAAAGTGCCCACTCTGCCTTCCCGCGCCTCACGCAAACAACGTCCTTTGTTTCGCGGCCCGCCAGCTGTAATTAGCGGGCACTCTCGCCTTTCTGAAATATTCAATCGCTAATTCCCCGTCGCCCGGCTCGCTCGAGGCCAGCCTCCGCCCTTCCGAGACTGGGGAGCGGCTGCAAGTTTTGGGTTGCCCAGGCGGCGAGCCGCGTCCTGCGCTCGACGCCGGCTTCGTCGCGGGGCGCAGAACTGCGGCGTCGTTGGTGGCCCCGTTCTAGGGGTTGCCGGGGCCGAGCGAGTACCGAGTCACTCTGAGAAACAATGCGCTTCGCTGAAGGCTGACGCCTGCTGCGGTCACGTTCAAGTTTGGTCCGGCTGTCGGCTGTATGCGACGTCGGTCTCGGGTTCACTCAGTTGTGATAGCAGCGCGCGATGTTGGCGAACGATGCGCTCCCATTACGCACGCGAAGTGCAGCTAATTTCATACAGAGGTATTTACTCTCTATTAAAAATGAGATTACAGAAGTGTCTCTCGTAATGCACATTACTTTTTCGGGATGATATTACCGCCGTCAGCGTAACGTCATGCCATGACCTTTAGTTCAAAGAGCGGCGAAGTAGCTGAAAGGCGATTGCTTTGTGTCACGAAGGAAAGCCGCACTGTATATAGTGATGGATGTGGTAAATGTGTTTGCGAGGTCTCGCGGAATAAATGGGTGTAACTGTCCAGGTCCTAGAGTACGGGTGTAAATAGCCACCCGCGGTAAGGGCGCGTTGGGTAGAAAAAAAACCCAGTCTGCGATGGTTCTCTTCGACTGGAATACATACAACACATGATTACATTTTCAAAATGTCATGCCGGCTGCAATATAGACCACTTCCATCGAGTGTCGGCCGGTTTAAGATTAGCGGTTATCAACATCCGGGTGCTGTCGCCAGCACCGCTAAACGCAGTCAACGTCTACCTAAGCCTTTGCGTTGTATGTATGATACAACTGAAAGTTGGTCTGCTCTAAGCGGCGTCTGCTGTCTTCGCAGTAGATTAGAAGAAAAGCAGTGTAGTATCACTGTTAGCCTGAAGTCTTTAACGTAGTACATTGCGCAGTAGTAATTACGAGAGCTCACGCCTGCTTATCAATCAAAACGGTCAAATGCGGAGATTTTTTTACTGCACAATTTGCTCATGGTTTTTGCATTCGTGAGTCTTCGCTGCATCGTGCTCAAAGCACTATGCGGTGTCACTAGCAATCCAAGCTCCGCCGCCGGTTTCACCAATCGAGTAACATTCTCGCGCTTCTAAAATAGCGTGTATGTCCCGGAAGTGAACAACTTGAGAGAATAAATGTTTATTTTCATCGTCTGACAACGAGCTTTTTTTTTTTCTCGAATGGTTTTGATGAAGCACTTTTGGGGTCTCTACAACACTATTATGTTGGTGACGGGGCTAAAATATGAATGTTTCTAATGACGCTTTCTATACCGCTTCATTTCATTTTATTTACTTTGTTAATATCCACGAACATTCGAAGAAACCGGGCTCACACAGCCGCACACAAGAAGACACAAATCAAAGATTTAGATATCATCTTCTATTTCACTCTGAATTGTTCTTGCAAACCAAGCTATAGACACTTTAGGTCGGGTTATAGAATCTTTAAACCTGCTACATTTTTTCACGCCATGTAATTTCATGTAATTTTTAACAGTTTTTTTTTAACTAACGTTTTGCTTGCAGCAATACGCCCTTGTTTCCTGTTACGCCATGGAACCTCTCATGATTATCATTGCATAAAAAAGAAGGATTCTAGTCCGCAAGCAAGGGCATATCATGTAAGGAGCGAAAGTATGCAGGCCAGCTGGTTAGAAGACATCATAATCTAAACCCTGAGACAACAAGAAATAAAATAAGAGACAAGACTACAAAAAAAATCTTAAACGCAGTTTAGTTTAATCGCAGGGGAACAACAATTTATAGACGTTCCCACAAACAGGAAAGAGGGAAGACAAAAAGGGCATGCCGCCGCAAAGTTGGCGGAACTGAGCCGGACTGACAGACATCCGCCCAGATACCACCAAATTACCCGACCAAATAATCCCCGTCAAGGCTGTGTAAATCAAACAACCCCCCACCCCTCTTTGACCACCTGCAACTTGACAACAGCATGAACTAACAACGAAAGGAACTTGTTTATGTGTTCGTTTAAAAATATAGACGGCTGGCAAACACAATTTTCGTGGTCTCCAAGAGTTTCCTTTAAGATTATTTTGAAAGAATCCTTTTCTTTGCACAAGATTAAAGTATCTTCGCATAATTGCGATCACGCATTACGTTCAGCAATATGTTTGGCTAGTTCAGATAATGGCGGATTTTGTGTCGTCTTGTCCGTTATTTTATTTCTTTTTATCTCAGAGTTTCGATTAGGAGGATATCCTGTATTTGTTCAGTGACAAAACCGTCCGCAAGTGAAAAATAAAAGCAAAACTTGACGCCGCAAAGTGCTTCCGTCCGTCCATCGGTCTCCATCTGGACAATTTCGACGACGATGCGCGGATGGAGTCGCTTCCGTACTCCCGAAATGTGTCGCTCTCTTCCTCTAAGGAGAATTCCCCGTGCCTTTAATGTATTGTCGTGGTCTCAGCAATGGAACACATAAAATCGTTGAGCACTTCGTTGTCCACTAACGACTTTCACTTTGTGGAATGGAGAACTGGTTCGAAAATCTCAAAAACAAACGGAAAGGATATTGTTTCCAATACTGCATCTGGAGTAGTTTTCTTTTCGCAAGTTTTGCTGGATGTACAGGTCACTTCCATAATGCTTTTACGCAATTGCTACATCGAGGCTTTGGAGCCATCGCTAGACACCTATAGAACTGGCGTAGTAGATTTGCAGTCGGCTACATTGATGGCCAGGAAACTTTTTGTTTACATATTATTTATGACTTGAGTGGATATTGAATGGAGTCGTTACATAGTAATATCTAGATAGTAATTACGTTTAAAATTAATTGGAATTTACACGTATTTATATATAAAAAATGTTGATTTGAAAGGAATTATTTTTTGAGACTCAAAGGATGGGGATGCCAACGTTACGTTACGATAATTATACTCGGCGTCAATGTTTTTGTGCAACGTTTTTAAGGTTAGCATAGTTTCCACAGTGCTCCTACCCCCTTAAAGCTTCCTGCCCGAGCGCGTTGCTTAGCTTGGCATCTCCTTCTGCAAGAGAGCGTGTGCCAATTAGACGTAAGACGTGCTCTTGCAGCAGGGACTGCAGCGATGCTGAAGCTATGCTAGCCCTGACAACGTCGCACAAATGGAGGTCGTCAAGTATAGTTTCTACCATTTTTAGACTTCGAAGAGGTTCCTTTTCATATTTTGTTACCGACATCAACTAACTGTTTTTTTTACATTATTTCCGTGTTTAGTGTTTCTGCCAAGACCGCCCAGACCTCTAGGTCAGCGGCACCATCTTCTTACTTCACCACCCCTGTCTTGGGCGATTAAACACGTTTACCGCTACTACCACTACTAATGAGTTAATTGAGTCGGGGCTTACTGTTATGTAGGTTAATTCAACAACTCTCATTTCACGTTCAATACGCATCCTTATAATGCTAGAAATTGTTCCTTCGTTGTCCGCTCAACGTATAATTTCTAATATTTATACACAAAGTTATCATTTTTAAGTCTATCGTGAAATATAAAACTTATGGTGTCTGAGAGACTAAGCTCACATAACAGTATTTTTACGT
This sequence comes from Ixodes ricinus, assembly GCA_037355805.1. NCBI lineage: Eukaryota > Metazoa > Arthropoda > Arachnida > Ixodida > Ixodidae > Ixodes > Ixodes ricinus. The sequence continues at coordinate 77,650 of JAZHYW010025130.1, read as the reverse complement.
CGTTAACAATGCGACGAAAGTGATTCTAAAGCATTCTAATTCATGCCAAGCTTTGTAAGGAGATTTGAAACATAACAGTCTTTTTAATTAGTTTAGAACAGTAGAAGAGGACTGTTATATTTTAATTCTTGTTGTATGAGGTTTCTTTTTTTGTACAAAAAAATCGTGTACTTTTTTCGTTTAAAAAGTGCAGCTAATTGAATTTTTTTAAAGTCTCTCTACAACGTGTAACTTTTAGCTATATTTACTTTGTACTTGTCAGAATCAAACGCCTAAACTTAAACTTGCCGAATCGGCTTCCAAAAAATACTAGCACGTAAAGCGAAAGCTCGCTCTGCAGGACCCAGGAGTTTGGGGTTCAACCTCCATTCCTGCCGGTTATGATCCGGATGAGCATCGTACCAGTATATGGTCGTATATCGCTACTGTGTGATGCCCGTTAAAGACCCCAGGTTAGCAGTGGTACTGTACTGGCTAAATTACACATCTACAGTGGATACGCCGGACGCTCGTTGGGGCTTGCTAAATCCCCATTGTCTAGATATACACAAAAAAACATATGTAGTAAAGAATCCCCATGGTACACTACTCTAATGCGCTTATCAAACTGATATGCTTCCCGAATTAATATACCCCATAACGTCTTAATGGCTTGCTACTGAACTTGGCGATCTCCAGCTTTGTTTGAATTCGATCGTGCAATTCGACGAAGTGCAACAAGCGTCTGCTCTCGGCGTCTTTCATCCACTGATCGTCCTCCTCTGCCCGCAGAGCGTACAGAGAGGACCTTCTGCGTTCAGGTACCGGGAGAGCGGAGAGGCGTCCGTGGCATCTGCACTCGTGGTTTCGATCCGGCGGCAGCTCGTCCGAGAGGTTTTAACTAAGGGCGCCAGATCGCCGTCATGGCCTCGACTGACATCGGCACACCTGCCAAGATCTCTCGGGAACCACTGGCGAACGAATTCGGAGGCCGTGAAAGCTTTCCAAGTCCTCTCGCTCCGTCCAACGCCGGCGTGCGAGCGTCCGTGCAGCACTGGGATCAGTGATTTCTCAACAAGGCTGTCAAGTCGGAGCTTTTGTCTACCTAAAGCTCCTGTACCACCTGCTAATAATTCAAACAGGTTTATTCTTTGTTTTTAAGCTTAACAGATTTTTAAAAAATGAACACGCGAAAGGTACGAGTATGCGGTTTGTGCAGGTGCGTTATACAGACAAGCAGATATAGCATAGAGGGCTAATCCTAACGATCAGTCGACTAATTAAGTAAAAAATATTAACTTTTTAATTCTTAAAAATAGATATATGGTATCAATTATAAACTTGCTGAGCGTCATTGAAAACAACTAGATGAATAATTTCTAGAAAGACTTTGAACCCGTGACAAGCGTAGTGGTGTACTTAAGGTACCACTCGTGCGACAGCTACAAAGGCCTGGGGCTACTGGGCAGGGGACCGAACTATAGAGAGGCTCTTATTGAGACCTGTTGTCCCCACAGCCCGGTGTTTACTAACACATCATAATAAAAACATGTGAACCTCCTAACTTATAATAAGAGACAGAAAACTCGCGCGGGCGTGTCATCGCACCGGTAGCCTTTCTCATGCTGCACATGTGGTAACTTTAGCGCTGTACTGCGCTTCAAACGCGCTCAAAGTCTTTCTAAAAATTATTGATTTGATTATTTTTGATGACGCTCAGCAAGTTTATAATTGGAAACTATGTCTATTTTCACTCATTAAAAATTAACGACCAAGTTTTAGTTTATCAGCCGACTCATCGTTACGATTAGCACCCTGTACTATGTCCCCCAGGTTGTATAAATGATCTGCACAAACGGCATAAGTGTAGCTTTCACAACGTTTTTAAACAAATTTGTTAAACTTAAAAAAAACTGCATAGTTTGAATGATAGTCGAAAAGTGGACATATCAAATTTTCTAACGCCAGATGATGTGCCGACGTGTGCAAACACGCGCGATGATGTCAAGAGAAGCCATTCATCTGATTCTGACCGCTTGAACTTGGTGTTAGCTCAGGTATCTGTTAAATGTTGCGAAATGACTGCCTCCTGCTGCTGGTCGGCGTAACAATAACATACCATTAGTCGTGCTATGTGCATTTAGCCTCGAGTCCGATTTTGTTAAGTAATATTGATAAGTGGCGTGCGACAATAGCGCACACTTGAAAGAATAGCTTCAAAATAAATTATGGCGGGCAAAAAAGCGCAGTGTAGTATCGCATGCCATGAGCTCAGGTTTTCACCTTGCCACGTTTGGTATGAACGGGCGCTTGTAGCGTAGTGCATTTATGTAATCGCTGTGTCATGACTAAACAAAAGAAAATATAAAACCGAATGGCATAAACTCAATCAGTGAGCCCTTCAGATTATCGAGAAGCCATTTTTTTCGTAAACAGTTTGTAAATTACGTGAGAAGTTGTCGCCGGAATTCAAGAGGTAATTGCTTTTAAAAGAGTGGTAATCTGAAGCTATAGAAATAGCCTTGCCAGATTGAGGCAGATTAAGTTCTTGGGTGAAAACAGACTATGTGAAATCCTACAGTGCTGGACCTGAGCAAACACTCTCCCTTTTTACTTTCCGGGGTCATTCGAAGCTCGTGTGATGCTCGGGTGTTAATGATTTTGGCCCTTCAACGAATCTCATTAGCTCAGATCTTCCAATTCTGTGATTCGTCTCTTCTTTCTAATTACGAAGATTAGACGGACACCTTATCCGCTTCCCTGTTCGTAACAACGTGGTGTTTTTTTGTTTCTTTTTCTTGTTTTGTTTTCTTCTCGTTGATGAGAATGGCATCGCAGATTTTACCAGCCAAGCTCCCGATTTGTTTCCGCCCATCCAGCGTTTCTGGATTTCCGCTCATGGTTGATTGCGAAACAACTACTATGTGAATGACATTTTATATCAGATCGGAAAAGGACCTATCAATCATGGAATCTGTGATTTTCTTGCCATTGAGGCTTGGGCTGGAAGGGCTTAATGGAGGCTTAAAATACGCATGGGCATGTAGAGACGGTTTTTGCACAAAGCTGTGTAGCAAGTAACGCCTTCCAAAGATATCAGTAAGAAACTTGTTTTGTGTTAGGGTACGCACGCTAATAGGGTTTGGCTCGTAAGTGTTTCTTCCAATTCAACGCTTTAGTATACTTCATTATTAAAGGAGCGGTGCAACGATACTCAATTGGAATGTTTTTCTCTTTACACGAGCTTACTGGCACACCTGGGACTCAAGGATACTCACACGCAACGCCACTGGCCAAGAAACTCCTTTATTCGGTGTAATTTCAAGGACAAAAGCGATCATCTTCATTCAATCTCTCCCTTGCAAAATTTGATGACATAACGTGGGGATCGCAGTTCACCCATATGACGATATTTGAATGCGGTTCGCAGATTGACCTGGAGACATGCGTATGCACTGATTTGGGCTCGTGATATTCTAGCTCGAGAAGCATTCGGGTAGTGGCCCGTGTCCAATCGCTGCAACGACGACAATAGCCGAGCCATAACAATGCCTGGAACTCTAGCGCGTGTCCTGTGCTTTGCCAACCCCAGCGCATGGCTATGAGCAACATTGGCGGCATATAATCCGCTCCGGGTCAACGTGGCCGCTTGTTCCGGCTGCGAGTTAGAGGAGGTGAATGCTGCTCGTTTTTCTCAAGTTTTTTCTGGACTTGCTATTGCGTGGGGTGAAAAACGAACGCGTGTTCCATGAGGTCATTAACGTCAGGGATCCGTTTTAGCGCTATACTGCGGAAAGTACAAAATTGTTGATGCTCGCTCTAACTCGAGGTAAATAAAACATAAATAAACTGCAACTTAGCTATTTTCACATTGTGAGAATTGCTGCGACTGGTTTTTCAATTGCTGGTTTTGTGAGTAAAGAAACCAACTTTAAACAATCGTAAAATTTTTGATTTTCTTTTACCGACATGAAAACCCAAATTTTTTTACGTTTTTAGGGTGTAAATACCTTGTCCTTTAACATCCTTACTGGTTCTGGTGAGCATCATGTAAAGGCTGCTGGCGATCCCAAGAATGTCTTTGAAATACTTGGGGCTGCACTTCCTGCAATCGGCATACTGTGTACAAATACCAAGCGACCAGAGCTGGTATGAATCAGTGACTAGTCCAGCGCACCTTAAAGGCGTACTCCGGCGATATTTCGAGCTCCCCAACTAACTGTATATTCTGAATCTCCTGGCTTTATCCTTTCTTGTATGCTATTAAGTATCGCGAAAATCAAAATAGTTCTTTTTTGTAAAACCAGCGAATGAAAATGACGCAAAAACCACTATTCAAATATACCCGCACTTGTCATTGCCGTGACGCCAGTGGCAGAAAACTTGCCAGTCGAGCAGGCAGTCTGAAAAATAGACTATGCCGAGCATTTGTCTCAGTCCTGCTTCGTGGTTGCTGGAACTAGTTTGCAAAGCATTCACTGGACACCATGAAGCTGCTTGAAATCAGTTGGGTACAAATTCTACGGTCCAAAGAGTGAACCCCGGCCTTCCACTGACATCACCCTTTTGTTGTTGCCAGTAGTGACTTTCAGTTGAAAAACACGGTGATGACCAGAGCTAGAAATTGAATACCTTCAACGAAAAAAGAAGCTACCTTCACCTAATACTTGACATATTATTTCAGCGATGTTTGTTGGTGTGGTTAGCAAATAGAGCATTTCCGAAGTTAAGTTTTTCCACTTCGATAACTATCATCATCGAAGTGTATATAATCTGTATGTCTCATAACGGCCTTTGATGGCTGATGAAGCAAGAATTCAAAGACGGACGCCGAGGTGGAGCCTAAACATTTCAGACGTATGTTCGCTAAATTCTTGTTCGATGCCACCGTGACAACTTTTATAGGCTTTCATGTGCTACGCTTTTGAGGGCGTCATGTAAATCCTTGGAAGGCTCAGCTCCAACACGCCCCACACAACTCAGGACAATAAAATGTAAAGAATGTTATCGAGAGTTTTAGTCAAGTAAACGCTTCAAACAGAGGGTAGTTTCTTAACACCATCAAAACTGAAACAAATAGAAAAGTAACTGTACATCGAGAAACACCATACCTTTCGTACATCTGCCGTCAACTAATAGGTACTGGAAGCTAACTTCCATTAGAGTACAGAAATTGGACTGATATTTGAGCCCCTATTAGCGGCGAGATGTTTCAGTGGCGCCCTCGTTTGGTTACCTTTCGTGACGTCATTACCTTGTGAACAACAAGTTTGATGGTGTTTGTAATGGGCATGGTGGAAGCCTGAAATCATAGCGCTCTCAAAGCAACACTGCCAACACCGTCAAAATTGAAGTTCTTACATTCCTCTTATTTCCGTCGATGAGACATCCTTTGCTGACGTCATAGTCAGCATTCGGCCAATAGACCTTTTGCTGTCTTACCCAAGCATCAAGGTGAATGCAGGGATTAGCGGCGAGATGTTTTGGTGGCGCCCTCCTATGGTTCCCCCTTGTGACGTCATTACCTTGCGAACAACAAATTCGATGGTGTTTGTAAATAGCATGATGGAAGCTTGAAATCATTGCGCTCTCAAAGAAACACTGCCAGCACCGTCAAAATTAAAGTTCTTTCATTCCTCTTATTCCGTCGATGATAAATCCCCTTTCCGACGTCATAGTCAGCGTTCGGCCAATCGTGGAAGGCCGACCACAGCGACGCTTTCGGTCGCGCACGGGGCTAATTGGTGTTCCACGCGCCGCACGTGCTGGCCTCAGCAGTAGTAACTTTTCTCAAAGCAAAAACCTAAAACAAATGGCATCTTGCACGCGCGTTCGTCAACGTTTTATTTTGGTTATTTACTTCGAATCTTTTATACATTAAAGGCGTGCGCGTGTGGCGCGTGGAACACCAATCCCTGCATTCTCCTTGATGCTTGGGTAAGACAGCAAAAGGTCTATTAGGATGGGTCGACCACAGCGACGCTTTCGATCGCTCACGTCGCCAATAGATTGCATCGAACTTGAGAAAGTGCCTATTCCTAGGAAATATCGGAAACCATGACGAAAATGCCAGAATAGAGAGTTTTAGTAGATCGTTCCGATACCTCCGATACCCCCGATAATGATACTATATATGTAAGCGTAAAGGCGGAGGCAGAGTATCGGGTATCGTTATCGGAGTCATCGGAACGATCTACTAAAACTCTCTAGTATCTCTTTAAAGCCATGGTAACACTGCCTATTCGTGGCGAGAAGTTAGGGTATCATCGCCTGGTGGAATTTTTCCACAACCCAGAGTGAGGATATTTAAGCTCCTTTGCTGGTGCAAGCACGTGCGATTCCAAGCTTTTATGCACGATGAAAATTAAAAGCATAATTGCGTGGATAGCACGTGCATTGCCTATTCGCGACTCCAGCGAACTATACGGGGGCGCGTGGTCAGGCAAAATGGCGGACGAGAGGAGGTCGTTTTCGTCGTTCAACACGCGGACCACCACAAATGTCTCCCACTACAGCGTAAAATCGGTGTTACATATGAAAGCGAAGCGATTTCTCGAAGGTAAAACCTTCTTCTAGTCGGTGCGTAGGAATGACACGGCGGACGCATAAAAATAATTACTGGGAACGATGTTTGTTTCTATGCTGCCTATACGAGAACCAAGCAGCAATAGCAGACGACAGAGTCGAAACGACCTCCTCTCTGAGCTTCTCGGCATCGCCGCTACGCGGCGTTGATTTCGCTGGAGTCGCGAATAGGGGGTATTCACGGGGCGCCATTTTGCTATTTTTCTGGACGTTGCTCTGCAGCGCGCGCTCAGAAGGATTCATGAGGACATATGTTTCTGAATTTCAAAAGAAGCGAACACCGCGCCTGCACAGCTTTGATCGGTGCTCAAGGTCCGCGAGCGCACTGGTAGCCAGAGCTTTGGCTGCCCTGCCTGCGAGGAGTGCACAAGAATGCACGCTCAACATCCATTCCACACAACCAGAATCGTTGTTCTTAAAATGCAATTAATGGGCGCCATTTCTGAGCATTCGCTCTGCACAACGTCTAACAATGTGGCGTCGAGTGAATACCCCCTAGAGTGAGGAAAACAGAAGCGCCCCTAGCGAGCTTCTCACCGCGAATACATCATACAAAATACCGCCTGCACGCACATTTGAACGCGAGTCACCGCGAGATCCTTGCTTCGAATGCCGCATGGCAATGAGTTCAAGGTGAAACTGGCACACGGCATTCGAACCACGGATATTGCGGTGTTTCGTATTTGCAGGCTGTCCTTTACATCATGTATGAGCAGTATGCATTAGGTATAAAGAAGCCATGAAATGATTTTTCAACTTCTTACTTCTTAGCTTTCCTCTTCAACTCAAGATCGAAACGGCAAATCACGCGGTCTTGACGCGCTTGGGCACCGGTACGATGAGTCGAAGCTTTCACCGTCCTTTTGGAAAACACCATGGAACTTGTTATTGCGAGCGATGAAAGTGCCGTCTCAACACTCATTTGGCCACGAACCGAACGCGAATTCAAATAATCGTTGACGGATTGATTGTTGACGAGCGCATACGTCCGAGTGACGCAGTTCTCGTGTCCAATGCGTGAGCTGGCGCTCGGCTGACGTGCTTTGGGTCCGCGGATATATCACAATATAAAGGCGGAAAGTTTTCGAGGGAAAGAAGGAACGAAGTAGTCCGCTATATATTCAAATTTTCGCAGCAGATGCACCTTCCATCACTTTCTTTCTTTTGGCCCACTAGACGATATGCGATTAGTAAGATTCCAATCCAAAATTATCTAACCCACCCCAAAATTCGATTTCATGGCCCTTTTTGGCCGGGGTCACACTGCTCATACATTGATACAAACGACTGTCTCGCAAACACGAGGCAACACACTATCCGTGATTCGAATGCCGCGTGCCAAGCTTTCTCCTTGAACTCACTGCCATGCGGCATTCGAAGCGCGGATGTCGCGGTGACTCGCATTCGAACTTGTGTACAGATTGTCTTTCGTATGATGTCTAAGCAGCGGGACCCCAGCATTAGGCACTTGACAGCAGACGATATGCGTAGAGTTCCGGTATAGGCTCCCTACGGGAGCCAGAGTTGCGCGTCTCTTTTTCACGTGCCGCCGCGCCGCTATTCGCCGAGATCCGATCACGTGAGGAGCTGGATCAAGTGCCGTGCAGGAAAGTAGATGTCGCACGCGCCCCGGCGTACGTTCCCCTGCTTTTCTTCCTCTTCTAAGCGTTGTGAAAGATGATGGGGGGGGGGGGGGGGGGGGAGGAGAGGGCCAATAGTGGTTGCGCACCGGGCGCTTGGTCACTGGCTCTCGGGGGAGGGGAGGGTGTGGGGAGAAAAGTTGGGGGTGGAGGGGGGAGATAGAAATAGCTTTACAGAAGGGGAGGGGGGGGGAATGTCGGAGGAAACGCGAGGGAGATTAATCTAGTTGTATCGAATACCGGGTGGGTGGCAGGGAAATGGGGGCGGGGTGAGTTGGGGGACCAGCGCTGGAGGCTGGCACGGCGCGGTGTCCGCCGATCAAGCAATCGTCCGGGGCGACCACGTCGTGTGGTTGGAGGTCCCACTTTAGTCCATCCGCGCCGGAGTCCGGGCGCGGTCGTCGAGCACGCGGCAGGTGCGCGCCAAAGCGGGCGTCCAGGGCACGACGGAGCACGGCCGTCGGGGCCCCGCCGCAGTCGGCGGGCGCCCGGAGGAAGTCTCAGAGGGACCACAGGAGCCCGGTTTCCTCCAGAAAGGTGAGTAGGGCCCTGAGCAGCGCGGTCTTTCTCCGCGCCGGTCGCCCCTGGGTCTCAGTATTTCCTCTGTTGTGTTGCAGGGTAGCCCCAGTGCGGCGAGGGATGTTGTCATGGCCGCCCGGGCGTCAGTGTCTTCCGGGCACGCGCGCGCCTCGAATGCGCGGGCGCCGCTATTCGCCGAATTCAGTCACGTGACGAGCTGGATCAACATGCCATGCAGGAAAGACGGCGCTCCGGGGGTGAACGCGCAACTCTGGCTCCCGTAGGGAGCCTACGCAGGAAATCTAGATATGCGAAATGCACAGCGCCATCTAGTGGGGAGCCGAAGAACATGCTCCGTCTCACCAGTTGGCTTCGGCGCTGGCAAAGGCCAGGGCGCGAAAGCGTAGTTCTGAAGAATCCTTCGCTCGCAGAAGCACTCGCGCAGAGAAAGCGCTTTCGAAAACCAGGCGCCCGCGCCCGTGCCTTTGCCGGCACTCAAAGCCAAATTTCGAGCTGAAGTGTACGTCCGCCATGTTGGTTGCGGCGAGAAACCAGCGACCGGCGGGGCGACGAGCATGGTACATGCGCGAGAAGAGCGTAAAACAATACTAAGCCTTAGCTCGCAGGTGTGGGTGAGGATCGATGACGGTGAGCAGTAGGCCTCGATTGTTACCGACAACGCTACGAAATTGACAAACAGCAGAGGAATCTCGACGCAACAAAGATGGCAGCGCACAGAGTGTTGCCAGACGTTCGAACGATATCGCATATGGTCAATTGAGCGGTATTCTTTTGGCCGGTGATCGCCGCAACTATTATATAAGGTAGACGTTTCAATATGTATTATGTACGTTTAAAATATATATATATATTTAGGTAAATATTGTACAGGCAACAATTATTCGACGCAGTCGCTAAACCAACCCCACTGAAGGAAGCCGCATAAAATAAGAAAAAAAAACCTTAGGGTAAATAAGAAACACATGTTTAATTGGGAAATAAAAATACAAATATATATATTATCGTCATTGCAAAAATATTATAGTTTTCTTTTTCTATTTCCAAAACCTTCTTTATACTGACCTTAAATACGACTTGGAAGACATCAAGCGCAAAAAAAAAGACAAATGCGGGGTACAGAGAAAATATTTGCGTTCTAAATGAGCAAATATTGAAAACATTTTGAGTTCGAAGTTTGAACGGAGACTGCTTTGAAAACCGAGCGATGAAACTAATCTCTGGCTCTGTATTTCCCGCCGGAGGCAAACGTTATCCTAATTAAAACCGGCCAGGCTCTCGCCAAGCACGCCTAAGTCGATTAGAGTGTTAATCAGGGACAGCGCTCCGTACCGCGCGCTCTCCTATGCGTGCTGGAAAGCCTCGTAATGAAGGGAGAGATTCCGACAAAACGACTGCCGACTTTAGTCGCAATTAGCGACCGGTAACGACGGGACGCAGTCTGCTTGCTTCTCTTTCGGACTCGACTCTAATGACGGACGATGCTTCGCAGTCGAAACGATCGCGCGCGGCGAGCGATGCCCGCGTCCAATTATGACTCCGATTCCCTTCCAGTGTACGCCAGGGGATTACGAGCAGATGGAAGTTCGATGCACTTCGATACAAAGAGAGTTATTAGGTCGCTTCAAAATGGGTGCGGCTCCAAGCGATGCCTTTCGAAGCAGTCTCAATGACAGCTTGCACCGGAAAGCCGGGTCGGAGTGCAGTTGAAGCGGTGACAACTAGAAACGCAAACCGTTTTTTCTGAAAGTGACCAGTACTTTTTCCAAGGGGTTTTTAAACGTATCAAAATGCCTCAACTCGAACTTTTCGTCTCTACGGGACGGTAGTGGACGAGCTAGGTATTGGATTAGTCTAAAATATTTCTGTTCTTTAAAGGGATTGTCCGGTGATATTTGGAAGTTCCCATGTTCTTTGCGCTGGTCACGCAGACAGGCCCGAAATATAGTCAGATATGTTATTTTATTAAAAGACGCCCTACTATTTGTTAGATAAATTATGAACATCAATACGAAACTTCACGTCAAATGTCGTAAGTATGCATGGCTGGTCGTGTCGTGACGTCACACCCGGCATGGTAAAGCTGCCACAGTCGCGGGCGTTGATTTCTTCCCGACTTTTGATGGATCGACATGGTTGACGGCGCGTACAAAGATCATCGCCCAAGAATTGAGCTTCCCTCAATAACGTAAATTTGTCTTTCTTAGAACAAATTTAGTTTACTGAGACAGCAGTCTAGAGCTGTTGTGGCTCTTTGCATGACGCTGCGTCAGAGCTTCCGCTGTTTCCAACGGAAACGCTGTGTGTTCTGCGGGTGCAATCTCAGCAGTTGGGCTCTGTTTAAAATTGAATTACTTGTGCAGCGGAGGATCAAAAACTGGGATATTGTGCGCCTGATATTCCTAAAAGCAACGACAATATAATTTAAGTGGTTCTTGAAAGACAAATATCTACCGGACAATTTCTTTTGGTATTTTAAATTGTGTAATGTTTAGATTTTTTTCGTCGTATATTGACTTAATTTAGATTTAGTCAAATCGAGTTAAAAACACTTACCTCAAAACAAAGAAACGCCATGTTTTATTGTAATTTTTAAACTGCTTTGACTTAAGCACAACGCTCTAGCGAAAATAAATAGACGACTGAGGCAAGACCTCACAATTTTATTATTATCTCCAGGTGAAATTTATCTTAACTAGAAGTATCAAATTCCCGTTCTGTAAACATTTTCTCCGTGCAATTAAAGGCTTGTTCCCACATACAGCGGAGCGCTAAGTCAGCGCCACGTGAGCACTCGAAAGAGCCGCTCATGTGGCGCTTCCTAGCGCGTGACTTAGTTCTAATACCCTCGCGCGATTAGCGCTTGAGTAGCGCCTTGTTAGCACGTTAGTACGGCCTTGTTAGCGATTTAGCACCGCTTTGTTAGCGCTTCAGTAGCGCCTTGTTAGCGCTTCTTGTACCGCGGTTACTGCTGCGAATTAGCGCGTGCACTGCGGTTTCGCTTCCTGTGGTTGGGTGTGCATCAGCAGCACCATGGCGGACATGAGGGACGCTGAAACAGAAACGCGACAAATGCGATTACGTACGCAATTAGTGCAGATGTGTGTGACGACTTAACGCTCAGAAGAGCCTTCTGGGTGCGCGAAATGTTTTCGCCACCGAGATACCGACGGGTATCCGGCGAACCTTGTTCTCAGGCTGAGGGACCGACGAGATGCAGAGCTCTTTTGAAGGGGATTATATTTTACTGCTTGTCTTTGAAACCAGTGGTCACGCATGTCGAATAGAAAGCGATGAGGTCGTACCCAATCAATTAGTCGCTCAAAGTCCATGACTCTGGATCGTTTGCCCGACCGTTTGCTTGGAGAGCGGTTCTTTTACTTCCTCTTCCTTCATCCACCAAAGGAAAAACAACAACGGAACCTCAGCCTGTTGGCACGCGACTGTCTACCGTTCAGCAGCAAGCACAGGAACAAGGAGGCAGGCTGTACGACGCGCTTACTTCAGGAGTGGCCTGGCTCACTGCTGCGCTTACGACTTCAGGCGCTTTAGACATCTGACCATTTTGTCCCACACTTTTATTATTTATTTTTTGTTCAGAAGCGCGCGAAAGAGCGTGTCCCTGCACGCGTTTGTGGCGCTGACTGTGCTATGGCGACATTTGTTTTCGTCGATTTCTTTGTATTTTACCAGTGAGCGCGTGCTGTCGGCATCGGGTACTACAACGGACGGCGTACTATAAACGTTGGGTAGTCTTGACCGGAGGGCTCGCCTGAAGCGCTGTATTCATCGCGACAGGTGTCGACACCGGCGCGTTATCCGGAAGGTGTGCGCATGCGCGGCTGCACGCGCGAAAATATGAATCTTTGGTGCCGCTTTGGTGGAGTGCACATAGAATTTATGATACAGCTACGACCTGCCAGCGGTCGTTCCGCGGCATCAATTGCGCTGCGGCACGATCGTTAGCAACATGATGCTTCAATGTATTGGACGGTACAAGCTACATTACCCTTCCTTTACATAAAAACAATTGCGACTTTAAAGAAGCGGATTGCAAGTTGTTTCAGCGTAGAATTAGCTGCGACTTTCGGTTTGTCGGATGGTGAGCATTTTAAAGGAAATGCCCATTTCCTTGGTCGCAAAGGCCGAACATTAGATATTTGAAAGGGATATCTAAAACTCGGAAGCAGTTTTTTTTTTCCTATCTTATTTTATAATGGAACGAAACGGCACATACTAAAGTCCGAGATTGTTTTAGTATGTTTTTAATACCCCAGGTTAACTTCTCTGTCTTCTTTTCTGCCCGTCTTCTTTTTCTTGACATTAATCAGCTCGCTTCACTTGTCACTCATTCTTGTGTTCATTTATGCGACGAACCACCCAAGCGACTGTCGCAAAGGGGTGAGAATCTTTTATTTCTTCACGGCTACCACGATCATCCGAGGACCACCCGACGTTCACTTGTAAGAAATGGCTTATAAGACGTGACAATTTTTATCACGCGTCTTAACATTGAACTTAAGTAAAAAAAAACTGAGACAACGTGGGCTGAACAAGTAATGCTTTATAAGATTCAAAGAAGAAAACAAGCAACTATTTCACATCATTTAGACCAGGAAACAACAGCACACGTAATTAAGGCAAGGTAAAAGTTGCAATAGTTTACAGCACGGCATTGAAATACATGGTTACAATGTGCGGCGCATACATGGTTACAATGTGCAGCACATACATGGCCCTGAAGGTATACTTGGCATACCACATCAGGTAAGTTGTCGAAACAAATGAACACCGCCCTTTCGATGCTGATCTTGTTAGACTTCGGCTCAAGAGCAGTCTCCAAATAAGCAACACCGTCGAAGTTGCTGAACTTGTGAACAGCCCAGTAGAGAGTTGGCATAGTCAGGAGCCTAGTGCGTCGCGATCGATGCCTTGTGGGATCACGGCAGGAGCTTCGCTGTTCACCACTGGTGACAACGGGTCAGTTTCCCGAGCGAGCCCCGAACGCTTTGCAACGATGGGCTCTGGTGAACTTGCCTTCCGCTTCCTTTCCTCTCGTCCTGCAGGAAGGTCATCACTCAGGTCCTGGGGTACACTTGGCAGCAGAGTCGGTACCGCGTCTGGCGTAAGCGCTGGGTGTCCACGAGGGATTCTCACTTCCTTTCCGCCGATGATGTGGACGTAGTCTCGAAGGATGAAGCGGGGCTTGAAGTGCAGCTCGCAGACAGCGCTTGTTTCTTCAAGACGCTTGTCCGATCGCTGCAGATTCTTCTCCCAAAGATCTCTTTTGGCTCTGTCCTTTGGAACGCCGAAAAGGGACGCCGTTTTCACTCCTTTCACTCGGATGAGGCCCGTTTTGCAACCAGGTGCAGAGCAAGAGTTCTGTCGCTGTTTCGCCGGCGGCATTTCGGCACTACCCTTACGCGTTCACCATCCGCAAAATCAGAACACAAGATTCAAAGCATATTACGATCGAACACACGGAACTATAAAGTCGTGGTCCCGACACGCGCACCGCTCGAAGTGAAAAACACACGGAACTATACTCTGTTTCACCTTGTGTCGAACCGCAGGAAAGGCTACAAGCGCGAGCTCCTTGCTCTAGGGCACATCTCGACGGCACAAGCTCTCGTGCACCAAGGGCAGCTGCCAACGCTATGAGCTCGCGCTTCTAGCCTTCGCTGCGGTACAACATAAGCTGAAACGGAGTGGATAAAATCGTGGTACCGACACGTGCACCGCTCAGAGTGAAAAGAAAAAAAGGCGGGCTGCGCGATTTTTTCCGGATAACTCGACTACAGCGCCGCCACGAGCTGCGCTTCATGTGAGCTTTGCTTGCTGCAGGTTTGATGACATCTGGCCATTTTGTCCCACACTTTTATATTTCTTTTTTGTTCAGAAGCGCGTGAAAGAGCGTGTCCCTGCACGCGTTTGTGGCGCTGACTGTGCTACGGCGACATTTTGTTTTCGTCGATTTCTTTGTATTTTACCAGTGAGCGCGTGCTGTCGGCATCGGGTACTTACAAAGGATGGCATCACCCTAAACAGAAGGACATTGAGGCACCCTAGCGCTTACACTGCGCTGCTGAAGGGCTAACCGAGCACTGTTGAAGCGCTAACCGAGCGCCTGCCGAAGCGCTGCTGAAGCGCTAACCGAGCGCTTCGTCACGCGCATGTCGGTGACATATGAGCGCTGCTTTCAGCGCTCATGAGGCGCTAACTTAACGCTCCGCTGTATGTGTGAACCGGACTTAATAAAGACGTCCAGAACCAAATAGAACAAAGTGAAACTCTGCTATTTCTCAATTTCGTGCTCGAGTTATGAAACCTGATACCCAGTGTCCGAATTTGGCAAATTGTAAAGCCCCCAAAACAATAAAAAAAACATTTTAGCACGTTTTTTTTGCCGGTCCACCAACAATTTCAGCGAGGACACAAACCACAAATAGGCCACCAGTAAAGTTTCACCAGATGGCTTTATACGCATTAAAAAAAAAAAACTCGTAAACACGATTTTTTATAAACGCAGCAGAAAGAAACAATACTTCAAGTGTATAGGCGAGCTGGTGTGTATTGGAACATGATGGCAAACCTTAAGACTAGTGAGGAGATGTGTAAAAACCGCGAGAGAAACAAAAAAAGAACAGATAACGTCTCCAATTGGGAAGTTGTCTGTGATCCTTGTTATTGCTCTCTTATTATTTTTCCACTTTTCGACTTCTCTCTCGATTCTCAGTCATACTACTAATATACTTCATACAAGAAACACGCTGTTCCTTGCAGTCACATCCGAATTGTCTGCCATCGCTTCAAGTGCGTTCTAATCATATTTGCGTGGTACACATGCTATGCTACAAACATATTTGCAGTTATTTTTTTATGGCCAACATAAAAGGATCGTCAAACAAAACGAAAATCACACCTCGGACAGTGACTCCAGACATATTTTGTATGGCATATTAGCGGCGTTTCCGCGGCTCCCGTGTTTACCATCACGTGCAGCAGTCAAGGACGTGGTCTGACCACACAAACCACTCTAAGCCGGTTGAGTCTCAACGACACGCGACGGGTAGGGCATTCGTCGGGGAGGCGGTCTCCACCACGGCGGCCATTAAGCGGCCTCCCATCCTTCCCCGTTTCGAAGGAGCGCTCGCCAGACGAGGTCCCGGAACGAGAGTCAAGGTAGGCTTCCCCTTTTTCGCCCAGGCTTGATCCATCACGGACGCGGTTACCCCGGGCAAAGTCGGGCCGCAGCGCCGAGCGATGCGGTTGGCGCCCTGCCAGCGCGTCCGACTGGCCCCTGGGGAGGAAGGCCGGAGTCGCTTCGCTGCCCGACCTCGATCAGGGATCCAAACGTCTCTCCGCGATCGGGGAACCAAAGCTCGCTCGTCCGGAACGAGCGGCGTCGGCCGGAGTGTCGTCACGGCCCTGGTCGCGTTCGAGGGTCGCGTCGGATGAGGCGCGTATAAATTCGTACTCGTCGAGCGACCATCTTTGAATCCAGCGAAGAAATAACTTTTGAGGGAATTCCTAAAAAACAATTAGGGAGTTCTAGTGCGCCGTACGCTTAGGATTGCGGGCCGAGCGAGCGCGTGCTCACCTTATGCTTCGAGGTGACGGCACGAGCTTACGCTGGCAAAGGAAGGCTCCCGGGTACGCCACTGCGCTATTTGTTGTAAATTAAAGAAGAAATAATTGTTTTTTTATCGTGTTATGATTAGATATATTTTAGACACGAGTACAAGGCGCAGCGGAACTCCGTTTACAGGAGGTAAGTTTTTCTTACTGGCCTGAATTTTAACGCCGTTTCCATTTAGGGCCTAAAGAAAAATAAAATGGCCTCGTGAGTTTTAGCTATTTACGACATGACCTATAATGCATTTTTTTAATTGTTTATTTCAAATATTCTCGAGGTGCTAGAATGAAGAAGCTTACAGAGACAGTTACAAAGTGCAGATATTAGTAGAAACGTCATTAAACGTGAAAAAAATCAAAGAAGGAGGTGGTTCAAATCAATAGAAATTTGGGGTTTCAATAAACGCAGCACAGATTCTGTTTTAAAGGAACCATGGTATGGTTTTTCAACTTATTGTTAGTTACTTTTCCTGCTCAGGTCAAAAAGCGAAACGAGAAATGACGTGGTCATGACGCAGTATTTCTTCCGATGAGATGTCTCCAAGCTTCCACCGTGCTTTTAAGCGCCCCGTGGAACTTGTAATCCGCAAGTGAGGATTAGTGCCGTCGAGGCATTCCTTGGCCACGAACACAAATTCAAATAGTGTCGACGGGTTGATTGTTGACGAGCGCGAACGTCTGAGTGACGCAGTGCTCGAGTCCAATGCGTCAGCTGGGTTTTCGAAGGAAAGGAGGTCAGAAATAGTTGGTTACATTTTTTTTTCAGTTTTTGTACCGAAAAGCAGGCTTTTAGTTGTCTACCCTCGTGTACTATTTTTTTCCCCTTGGAACGATGTGCGATTAGTAAGATGTAAATATAAAATCGTTTATACCAACCCAAAATTTATTTCATGGTCCTCTAAAAATGCGAATACCGACCTTTTGATTATGATCAATGCGTTAATACATGTAGGATGATAGATTCAGTATCCTTAATATTTTTTTGCTTCTCTAAACAAAACACGCTCTGGAGTTTTTTCTTCCTTTTTTCAATGTAGCCAGTAGCTTACGTTCCCACGATTCTGTTATTCTCCTGCCATTTAGAACTTTTCTTGGTCACGCAGAGAGGCCACCCGCGAAAGGTTTCTACAGTTTGCGACCCAAGTAAGAAGAAAACAAAACAAAACTGTCATGGCGCCCCATTCTTTCTCGCTTCCATGCCTATACTGTTGCAGACAAATCTGTGCGACTTCCTCAGAAAACAAGAACCTCTTATTTGGATAGATGCGGACGTCATAAAATGTGCTTCATTTTAATTTTGCCAGACCTGGTCTAGTTGTGATGGACCACCGACCAAATGCGCTGCAAATGAGAAACCATCTCGCGCCCCATGAGCGACGTACCAGTAAACATGTCTTCAGGTAAAGTACCTATGTCTCGGTCCATTGCTCCAGTCACGTACTTCTGCGCAACCGTTTTTTTTTTTCTTTTTATTAGAACGGCAGATGTCATTTCAGAGTTATTCTACGTCGCGCGACCCGGCGTGAAGAGGTTATCCCCGTTTGCTTGTTTTCCTAATTGTAACCAAAACTATGTTATAAAACTTACTGGTGCAGTGACAAAATTATCCTGGTAATTAGCTTAAGTTGTGACATCTTGCTCGAAGCAAATGCACCCTTGATGTAAATCAAAAAGGGCCGATGTCTTGTCTGCGCCACCAGTGTCGGGCATTGCACGTAATAATAGGGACATCTAGCCTTTCAGAGTCCCAAACATGTTAAGCAAAGTGAAGTATTGGGAGGATTTCTTAGCGACTTTCATTTTGGCTTTTTGAAACATCATTAAGATCCTATCACTTCAAGCAATGTTTAAGCGCCTAGTGACGCGTATTTCAATCGAAATGATTCCTACAAAAATTGTGGCCAACGTATCAGGCACGTGCGTACGGGATATGTATTTTCATTGTAAGGCTTCGTACGTTTTTACTAGGTGCCATCCTGGGATAGTTTTCAACTACCAAATTTGTTTTTATGTTGTGGAGAAACGTACTTTGTGACAAACATCCCTGCCGATCCCGTGGAATTATTGCTGAAGCCTTACTGCACCGCTTGCCAAGCGAAGTGATTCGTATCACGAGAAGCTGAACAAGCTGTTTTTCAATAGACCGATCTCACCAGCCAGTTTGACTACGCCACCGCTGCCGCAATGGATCGAGGGGCTTTGTCTTTCTGCGTGCGACCTCGTGAGCTCTGCACGTAGAGCATGGGCCACGAGCCGTCTTGTGCACCCTGCAACTAAGTTGGCGGCGCCACCTGCGCCGAACGCTTGGTGAGATCGGTCTATTAGACAACCTTGCACCTAACTGAGAGGCTGAAAATTTTTGGAACTGGCGAATCAGAGACGCAGAAAGTAAAACCAGACGACACACCATTTCGTCATCAAAAAGTCGTTGATTTGTACAAAAAAGAAAAAAGAAAGAAAGAAAAGAAAACACGACGCGAAATGGCGACGGCAGCCGCTTGGCGGGTGTGGTGCAAGCTCTAGTGCGTGTGTTTCGTTAGTCTCGTTGTTTTGTTATTTTTGTCTTATTATTCGATATACAGCAGTAGTACGGTTTATGGCCAGCTTCGAAGTCGGAGGGCAAGAAGGCGTCTGCAATTGGGGCGATGTGCAGACACCAGTAAAAATGAAGAGCTGCCCGAGTTCGCTCTTCTTGGAAGGGAGGGTGCAATATCTACGAAACCTCGTAAAATGGCCGCTTCACAAAGATAGAGCGCTGGCCGCGATAAAAAAAAAAAAAAGAGATAAGAGCGTGTGTGGGGGAGTATGGGAGAAATGGGGAAAAATTTGGGGATAAGAAGAACCGAAATGTTTTTAAAATACGCTCCCTCCGGGTCGACCCGCGGCGACGGTGACGGTTATAAAGATGTATCATTTGGCCCCTCGCCAGACGCTTTTTCTGGTGCCCGTTTGCCGTTTATTTTCGGCATTTTTCGGATGATTATGCTTTCGTATTGTTGTTATTGTTTATTTTTTGCTGTATCTTCTCGCTCGACACCAGTCTCTTTCTTTTTTCTTTTTTTTTTTGTTGCGTTTATTCCAGGCAGAGTTTTTACTTGCCCTGCTGATGCCACGGTTGCCAAGCTGCGTTGCCTCTGTTAAAGCACTTCCGCTAAACCGGACAGCGGACGAGCGACTGCAGAAGGGTTCGGTGAACTGCAAACAAATGTGTCGCGCCGTAAAACTTGAAACGAAAATTAACTGTCTTTAAGGGGACACGACTGGAAGTTGTTGTAGCAAATGCGATGCCTTAGAGATGTACTACAGTCACTAAAGCCAGAAAAAGGACGATGAAATAATTTTTCAACATTTTCCTCCTTAGCTGTAAATCCTCAACTCAAAAGCCAATTGAGAAGTCACGTGGTCCTGACGTGCTTGGGCACCACTTGCGATGACTTCAATTTTCCACCGTGTTTTTAAGCACGCCGTGAAACTTGTCATTCTCGAGTGACGAAAAGTGTCGTCACGGCTCTGATTGGCAACGAAAGCAATCCAAATCTTCGTCGACGAATTGATCGTTGACGAGTGTACGCGTCCGAGTGACGCAGTACTCGTGCCCAAATGCGTGAGCTGGGTGCGGCTGACGGGCTTGGGCATCGCAGAGGCATCACAGTGAAAAGAAGAAAAACTTTTGATGAAAACAATATAAAAAATAGTCTGACATATTTTTTTTAAATATATATTTCGTACCGATACGCGGGTTTATGGCTTTCTATTCTCGTGGATCAGTTTTCTTTTCATTCAATAAACAATATGCGATAAGTAAAATCACAGTACATCCCAGCCCGAAATTTATTGCATGGTCCTTTTAAGACTCGCGTGGCCTGGCTTATGCATAACTATGCTTCTTGCCTCGTTCTTCGGTGTTATTATCGGTTGATGCCTTACTATCATTAACTACGGAGCATTAGTAACATAATCGAAACTCACCAGGCCCTCAATTTTTTTTAAAGTTGTTATTGAGTAGTTTGGAGAATAGGCGAATGAAGTGAAGTTAAAGTGAGGAAGCTGGCAATCCGAATAGCTTCTAATGATAATTAGTGGAGATATTAAAAAGCCGAGGAAGATATTGTCCGGACGGCGGCACGTTTATTGTCTTATTTGCCTGAAAGCGATTTCAGTACCCGTGATTAAAACTCGGGAACCATTAAAAAACAAATTGCAGCGGGGACGGTATCTTCGAGGGTATATATATATAAAAGCAAAAATCAACCCTCTAAGAAAAAAAGAATATAGTCTTACACCATTTGTCACACATAATACACCACAAAACTTCACTTCAAGGGACAGCGCACTGACGTTGAACCGACGGTACCGATTTTCACGAAAGTTTCATAGACGAGATGTACAACTTATTTAAATATCTAATGTACGCGTGACAGGCTGCAAAAAAGGTAATCGGGGTTTTCTTAACCCTACTGCAAAACCTCAATGTGTTTTTTTTTTGTTAGTAGTTTTTAGTACGTATTTTAGCTGTTTATAATGTTATACTGCACCGTTATCAAGCTCCTCGTAAAAGTTGAGGTCGTGTCAGTGCACATGGAACTGAAGTTTTGGGGTGTATTATATGTAACAAAAGGTGTAAGGCTACACACTTTTTTTTTTTTTTTTAGAGTGAGTGTGGCACAATTAGAAAAGGAGCGGGGCATCAAGAACTGGGGCGGCCGCTATTAGTTATCGCATCCAATCCACGCGCCGTGTGAGTGTCACGTGGTCCTCGGGAGAAGCGCAGTAACAGCTGATCGCCATTGTAGTAGGCTGGATCGCAGATTGTAAGCCCGTCGGTGGCGGGAGAGCGCCTTTAGAGCGCGCGACACTAGAGCGCCGACGTTAGAGCGCGCGGCACAAGGGCGCTGCGACAGCAGCGCGCATGACACTAGGGCGCACGACACGAGAGCGCATGACCAGTTGAGCGCGCGACACGAGGCGCGACCAGTTGAGCGCGCGACACGAGAGCACACGACCAGTTGAGCGCGCGACACGAGAGCGTACCCCATTTGAGCAAACACCGAAAAATGTGTGATGTACCCGCGGCTCCACAGACAGAACAAAATTGTGCGACTCATCGGATTGAAGCATCGGTGATTTTTGATTGATTGAATATGCCTTAATAAAAAATAAAAATAAAATGGGTACGACTCTTTCTAACCAATTGTTTACTGACATTGGAGAGAAAAGGGGGCATTGGAGTGGCCTAGGTGCGTGTACCGGGAAAAAGTTGCAGTTGAGTGGAGCGGCGAGCCGATAAGATTTCTTCACAGTGCTGCTGTGCTGCGGATATACTATAAATCGTTTACGTTTTGCTATGTTTGGTGTATTCTTGACAGGCATTTGCGGTCCGATCTATTTGGTGGCTATCTAGACGTCCCTCGCGTAAGTTTAAATGGTATTTTGACGTCCATGTCCATGAAGAAAGATCACCGCTAAAAAGTATCAGTGAAAAACTCATCGAAGGAAAGCTCAGCGCAATGTTATCGGATGCAGATCTTTCCAGCCTTTTGACGGATACGGGAAAACCTCCCCTGCAAATCTGTTATATACAAAATCAAATAACTAATGAAGCCTTCATTAGTTTTTGATCTAGAAAACGTTAGAGAAAAAAGTTTTAAAAAAAAGTAGAAGAAAACATTGCAGCTGACCTAGGCTAGGTCAGCTGCAATGTTTTTTTGTTTTTTGTGCAAAAATGCACACTACAGATATTCTTTATTTTTCTGTTAGCTTTTTGTAACACTTTTTGGTTTGTCGCACGCAAACATTTTGTCGACTCATTTCGCAATGTCACTGCTAAATTCCGCGGCATAAATCCCTGCCAATTTTACATAATAGCACGCGATGCCCGAACAAGTGGTCGGTCCGGTCGGGCCACTCGCGCTGGACTGGTTGTGCGCTCTCGTGACGGGCGCTCTGGAGTCTAAGGACACGCGAGCTAATGTCGCTGCGCTCTCGGGTCACGCGCGCTAACGTCGCAGCGCTCTTGAGTCGACGCGCGCTAACGTCGCCGCGCTCTAGAGTCGCGCGCTCTAACGTCGCGGCGCTCTAGTGTCGCGCGCTCTAACGTCGCGGCGCTCTAGTGTCTCGCGCTCTAACGTCGCGGCGCTCTAGTGTCGCGCGCTCTAACGTCGCGGCGCTCTAGTGTCTCGCGCGCGTCTGACGCCACGCTAACGTCGTGGCGCTCTAGTGTCCCGCGCTCTCAACGTCGCGGCGCTCTAGTGTCTCGCGCTCTAACGTCGCGGCGCTCTAGTGTCGCGCGCTCTAACGTCGCGGCGCTCTAGTGTCTCGCGCTCTAACGTCGCGGCGCTCTAGTGTCTCGCGCTCTAACGTCGCGGCGCTCTGGTGTCGCGCGCTCTAACGTCGCGGCGCTCTAGTGTCTCGCGCTCTAACGTCGCGGCGCTCTAGTGTCTCGCGCTCTAACGTCGCGGCGCTCTAGTGTCGCGCGCTCTAACGTCGCGGCGCTCTAGTGTCTCGCGCTCTAACGTCGCGGCGCTCTAGTGTCGCGCGCTCTAACGTCGCGGCGCTCTAGTGTCTCGCGCTCTAACGTCGCGGCGCTCTAGTGTCGCGCGCTCTAGCGTCGCGGCGCTCTAGTGTCGCGCGCTCTAACGTCGCGGCGCTCTAGTGTCGCGCGCTCTAACGTCGCGGCGCTCTGGTGTCGCGCGCTCTAACGTCGCGGCGCTCTAGTGTCTCGCGCTCTAACGTCGCGGCGCTCTAGTGTCTCGCGCTCTAACGTCGCGGCGCTCTAGTGTCGCGCGCTCTAACGTCGCGGCGCTCTAGTGTCTCGCGCTCTTAACGTCGCGGCGCTCTAGTGTCTCGCGCTCTAACGTCGCGGCGCTCTAGTGTCGCGCGCTCTAACGTCGCGGCGCTCTAGTGTCTCGCGCTCTAACGTCGCGGCGCTCTAGTGTCTCGCGCTCTAACGTCGCGGCGCTCTGGTGTCGCGCGCTCTAACGTCGCGGCGCTCTAGTGTCGCGCGCTCTAACGTCGCGGCGCTCTGGTGTCGCGCGCTCTAACGTCGCGGCGCTCTAGTGTCTCGCGCTCTAACGTCGCGGCGCTCTGGTGTCGCGCGCTCTAACGTCGCGGCGCTCTTAGTGTCGCGCGCGCCTCTAACGTCGCGGCGCTCTAGTGTCGCGCGCTCTAACGTCGCGGCGCTCTAGTGTCTCGCGCTCTAACGTCGCGGCGCTCTAGTGTCGCGCGCTCTAACGTCGCGGCGCTCTAGTGTCTCGCGCTCTAACGTCGCGGCGCTCTAGTGTCGCGCGCTCAACGTCGCGGCGCTCTAGTGTCTCGCGCTCCTAACGTCGCGGCGCTCTAGTGTCTCGCGCTCTAACGTCGCGGCGCTCTAGTGTCCGCGCGCTCTAACGTCGCGGCGCTCTAGTGTCGCGCGCGCTAACGTCGCGGCGCTCTAGTGTCGCGCGCTCTAACGTCGCGGCGCTCTGAGTGTCTCGCGCTCTAACGTCGCGGCGCTTCTAGTGTCGCGCGCTCTAACGTCGCGGCGCTCTAGTGTCTCGCGCTCTAACGTCGCGGCGCTCTAGTGTCTCGCGCTCTAACGTCGCGGCGCTCTCAGTGTCGCGCGCCTAACGTCGCGGCGCTCTAGTGTCTCGCGCTCTAACGTCGCGGCGCTCTAGTGTCTCGCGCCTAACGTCGCGGCGCTCTAGTGTCGCGCGCCTAACGTCGCGGCGCTCTAGTGTCGCGCGCTCTAACGTCGCGGCGCTCTAGTGTCTCGCGCTCTAACGTCGCGGCGCTCTAGTGTCGCGCGCGTCTAACGTCGCGGCGCTCTAGTGTCTCGCGCTCTAACGTCGCGGCGCTCTCAGTGTCTCGCGCTCTAACGTCGCGGCGCTCTAGTGTCTCGCGCTCTAACGTCGCGGCGCTCTAGTGTCGCGCGCTCTAACGTCGCGGCGCTCTAGTGTCTCGCGCTCTAACGTCGCGGCGCTCTAGTGTCTCGCGCTCTAACGTCGCGGCGCTCTAGTGTCGCGCGCTCTAACGTCGCGGCGCTCTAGTGTCTCGCGCTCTGAACGTCGCGGCGCTCTAGTGTCTCGCGCTCTAACGTCGCGGCGCTCTAGTGTCTCGCGCTCTAACGTCGCGGCGCTCTAGTGTCGCGCGCTCTAACGTCGCGGCGCTCTAGTGTCGCGCGCTCTAACGTCGCGGCGCTCTAGTGTCCCGCGCTCTAACGTCGCGGCGCTCTAGTGTCTCGCGCTCTAACGTCGCGGCGCTCTAGTGTCGCGCGCTCTAACGTCGCGGCGCTCTAGTGTCTCGCGCTCTAACGTCGCGGCGCTCTAGTGTCTCGCGCTCTAACGTCGCGGCGCTCTAGTGTCTCGCGCTCTAACGTCGCGGCGCTCTAGTGTCTCGCGCTCTAACGTCGCGGCGCTCTAGTGTCTCGCGCTCTAACGTCGCGGCGCTCTAGTGTCTCGCGCTCTAACGTCGCGGCGCTCTAGTGTCGCGCGCTCAACGTCGCGGCGCTCTAGTGTCGCGCGCTCTAACGTCGCGGCGCTCTAGTGTCGCGCGCTCTAACGTCGCGGCGCTCTAGTGTCGCGCGCTCTAACGTCGCGGCGCTCTAGTGTCTCGCGCTCTAACGTCGCGGCGCTCTAGTGTCTCGCGCTCTAACGTCGCGGCGCTCTAGTGTCTCGCGCTCTAACGTCGCGGCGCTCTAGTGTCGCGCGCTCTAACGTCGCGGCGCTCTAGTGTCGCGCGCTCTAACGTCGCGGCGCTCTAGTGTCGCGCGCTCTAACGTCGCGGCGCTCTAGTGTCTCGCGCTCTAACGTCGCGGCGCTCTAGTGTCTCGCGCTCTAACGTCGCGGCGCTCTAGTGTCTCGCGCTCTAACGTCGCGGCGCT
The DNA here is from genome assembly GCA_037355805.1 of Ixodes ricinus. NCBI lineage: Eukaryota > Metazoa > Arthropoda > Arachnida > Ixodida > Ixodidae > Ixodes > Ixodes ricinus. The sequence continues at coordinate 52,417 of JAZHYW010025130.1, read as the reverse complement.
CTAGTGTCGCGCGCTCTAACGTCGCGGCGCTCTAGTGTCGCGCGCTCTAACGTCGCGGCGCTCTAGTGTCGCGCGCTCTAACGTCGCGGCGCTCTAGTGTCGCGCGCTCTAACGTCGCGGCGCTCTGGTGTCGCGCGCTCTAACGTCGCGGCGCTCTGGTGTCGCGCGCTCTAACGTCGCGGCGCTCTAGTGTCGCGCGCTCTAACGTCGCGGCGCTTCTAGTGTCTGCGCGCTCTAACGTCGCGGCGCTCTGGTGTCGCGCGCTAACGTCGCGGCGCTCTAGTGTCGCGCGCTCTAACGTCGCGGCGCTCTAGTGTCGCGCGCTCTAACGTCGCGGCGCTCTAGTGTCTCGCGCTCTAACGTCGCGGCGCTCTAGTGTCTCGCGCTCTAACGTCGCGGCGCTCTAGTGTCTCGCGCTCTAACGTCGCGGCGCTCTAGTGTCGCGCGCTCTAACGTCCGTGGCGCTCTACTCTCGGCGCTCTAATGTCGGCGCTCAAGCGTCGTGCGCTCTAGTGTCGTACAGCCGTCGGTGGCACCAGCGGCGGCCATTACTTGACGCTAGGCAGTACACGCAAGTCTATGAGAGAAACACACAAATGTAGGGATATTGAAGCTTCTACGCGGTGCTCGAAGGAGAGTATTTTATGATGTGCTGTGATCATTATATCGGGTGTTTAGAGATTGAATCGGCATTTGTCGAGTGTTCGAACGCTCAGTAAAACATCGAACTTGCTAGAGCACCCACGGCTGAGCTGGCAAGCTTTCTCTCGTCGTGGAGTAAGCAAAGGAGCTTGCCGTCAATAAGACCGTCCTCGGGAAGCTTCGAAGTTGATGAACGTAAAAAGAATGCATATTGATAGTGGCTTTCCAGGATTGAGCGAATTCCGCATAACAAAGCCTTTAAACTTGTCCTCTGCTGAACCCAACTCATCAAAACCGCCATTGACTCCGCGGTAACTCTAGGTAACTTTGGTCTCATTGAGCTGCATCACATTTTTCGCCTAGCGGAGTCGCTCTTAACCACAAAACATTTATTTATAAGAACTGGAAGGGGTGCAAGTTTTAATGTGTGTGCACAACCTATTTGACAGGCTTCCCGAAAAGCAGCCAAACAGTTTCATTGCCGACAACAGCTTAGAAACAAGGGAAACGGCACTTTTTCAGTTTTTTTTTCAAAAGTGACCCACGCATTTTGTGGTGCCAAGCAATGACTGCCGGTGGTGCCACTCTACCCCGGCAAGAAAGGCCTCGATCCACAATCGAACCAAATACAATAGACAGCAGTGGCAGTAACGCACGGAGCACTTAGCCACGTTATAAGTTCACAGCACTGGATTAGCTGGGATGCCTCGAAGCACTTTTACATGAAATAATGTGGTACTGAAAATACTTCTACGCTCAGCTATCCTGAATGTCAAGCCAATAGGAACATTTCTAAGCGAATTTTCGTTATTCAAGTTGTACATTCAGTGCCGAATTCTCCCTAATAGACGGATCTCATCATCCAGTTTGGTTCACTGATCTGTATGTAGTAGGCTGGATCGCGGATCGAGATTTATCCTGGTGGGGTCGAGTGGCACCACCGGCAGCTATCACTTGACATTGACACTTGGCATATTGTTTCCTCGTTTCTAAACTGTTGCCGGCACTGAAACTTTTGACTGCTTTTCGGGGAGCCTGTCAAACAGCTTGTGCACAAACATTAAAACTGACGGCCCTCACAGTTCTTATAAAGAAATGTTTTATGATCAATAGTGACTCCGCTGGGCGAAAAATGTAGCACAGCTCAATGAGACAAGAGTTACCTAAAATTACCGCGGAGTCGGTGGCGGTTTCCATGAGTTGGGTTTAGCAGAGAACAAGCTCGACGGCTTTGTTACGTTGAATTCGCTCATTCCCGAAAAGCAGCACTCAAGGTGGAACTTCTTCGACATTCATCACCTTCTGGGCTTTCCCGAGGACGGTCTTATCGACGGCAAGTGCATTTGTTTACTCCACTACAAGAGCAAGCTTGTCAGCTCAGCCATGGGTGCTCTGGCACGTTTGATTTTTTTAAATGTCGTTTGAAAGCTTGTCAAATACAGATTCGATCTCCAAACACCCGATATAATAATCGCTGCACATAACAAAATGCTCGCCTGGCGCGCACGGGTACATTCGGTGAAAAATATTTATTTGTTCCCGAGGTTTCCACGAATTCGCCCGCGACCCTTCAGCTGTGGGTGGAAAACGTGTACCCTATCTAACGGGCGGTATAGATTGCGCCACCATACTACTATTGTGTGGCTAGAGGTCATATAACTCTACCAAAAATATGTCTGACAGTGGCCGCATTCGCAGAGCGGGCAAACGCAATCCAGTAAATAGTCATAGAGATCACTGGCTACGTCTCCGCTGCCGCAGTGCATCGAGGAAACTTATGTATATTTTTGCGCGTGAGACAACCTCGCTAGAACTCTGCGCGTGCGGAGGCCTTGACGCCACGAACCGTCTCGGGCGCTGCCGCCTAGCTCCTGTGAAATAAAGTTACTGTCTCCTACGCATGCATGCGCCAAGCGTTTAGCGAGATCGGTCTATTTGACGTAGGAAATCAGCCGTGCTACGGTGTCCGATCTGACAAAGGTTCCCTAAGCAGCGGTCACGCTGATGATCCATCATACAAAAGACGGTCTGGAGACAGTAGGGAGTTCTAGGAAACTCGTATTTGCACACCCGATACGGTACGATGTGCCGTCCGGTGTGAACTACGGATATGCGAGTCTTCTGTGGTAGCGCATGCGCAGTTCGTACCGGAGGGCCTATCGTACCGTATCGGATGTGCGAAAACGGTTCCCTAAAACTCACCACTGTCTGAGTCATGTTTCTTCCTTCTATGACGGACTTCTCACGCTGGTCGTACGAAAACTGTCCGCAGACATGCTCGATGCTAACATGAGGCAAACATGCTCCTAACATGGCATGTCTGCAGATAATTCCGTCGTCGTGTCTGTAGCAAACATCGTGTCGTTTGTATGATGTATGAACAGGTTGACCACGGGTTTAGTGGCGCCGTAGTGGGTACACATTTTGCCTTGAAAGCCATTCCCGCTAATTCTAGCGCCTCTTATTTTGTCAGGATAGGCTCACGCGTGCCTGAGCTAATCTTGTCGCACGGGCAGCGCCGCTGATTTACGTCGGCCTGCGTCGCCTGAACGAGCTAATGAGCACTCGACGCTGTCAACGTGGCGTCTAATTGAGTGTGAGACGGTCCGCGAATAATGTAAACGGTGCCGTGGTGGCGAGCTGAGGTAATGCAGTTTTGTGTAGGCTCGACCCTCCACCCCCTCCCTTCCTCCATTCTTTTTGTGCATAGCCCTTCGACGTTGCGCTTTGACCTGGTGCCTTCATCACGTCGTTCTTAGGTGGAATTCGAAACTATATGAGCCATGATAATTGCCCTATTTTCCTGTTTGTAGTTTGCGCACTATGGGTGTTTAGTAGTTTTAATTTGTCGCGGACAATACGAGTGTGTACACCCATTCAATATAGATATGGACGTTGATATTGTTATTTATTTGAGCTCAAGAGAGCCGCGACGCCACAGAAAGGTGAGTAGCCCATACAAAGAAGGCCTTTAGCGCCGATTTTAATGGTGATATTATGGTATTGTACAGATGATTTGTGTGAATGATTATGATTATATGCATTGGGTGATGATGTTGATAGGATGATGAAAAGGATGAAGATCGTGAGGCCTAGCAGCCGTCTTCGCGGCGCCGCCATGAGCTGCTGACTTCTACCAGGCCGGTCTCGACCGCCTGGCGAAGGTTCCCTGCGTACCCAGCTTGAACACGACCCGCCCGAATTTCCGGCGACGCAGGGAGTCCTGCGCCCCCGTGTTGGGGCTCCAGGGGTTGGCGTCGGTGTTGGCCGGGCGGCGGTCTTTGCAAAAGTGGGCGTTGAACTTTCCCAGCTTGCGGCAGAGTTTGTAACCGAGCAGCGTGACCACCTTGCCGATCGAGGACATCAGAAAACCGCTTTTGCACACCCGATACGGTATGGAGGAGACAGAGGAAGGTCGACTATGCCGTCACGTTGTGCGGCGCGCTGTTCAAATCATCCAGGGGCGGTACGCTCATCTCGCGGCCGCTGCCGCGGCTGCAGCCAAGAGGGACTTTTATGTCACGTGACCAGCTCCATGGGGACAAGGAAGGACCTAGCGTCCCTGCCTAATGGCAGATAAATCCGTGCCGCTTCGAGTACAAAAGTCTAATTTTGTTCGCAGAAACTGACTGCCGAGGCTTTTAACCGGAGTCCTATTAACCGCCCCTTTATACTTTAGGAGCGTCAGGTAAAATTACGGCCAGGAAAGGTAAATATCATCCAAAATGAAGGAAAAATCACGCGAGATAAAAGCGGTGGCAGTATATTTATACTTCCACGCCAGCGCTGGAGACCTGAGCCTTTTGCTTTAGTTGAGAGGTAAGAGCGCCAGTATTTGTGGTCGCGACGTGAAAGTTCCGGGTTTAAACCGCGCCGGAAACTTTTTTTTGTATTTTTCTTGTGCTTATTTTGTGGACGTTTTTTTGTGTTTTTTAATTGCACGCACAACTACAGTGTGTATAAGTACTAAATATGCGCTTCCTGTTATCGAAAGGAGTCGTAGCAAGAGCGTTGTATATTTAAAAACACATAAAAGTGCATGTAGTTGCTGAGGGAAAACAGCCTGTTTCGACCCCGTTTGTGTGAAAGACATACCGATGCTGTAATCTTGGTTTCCTTTTATTGAACATTATAAAACGATTGTATTTGCAAGTTAACTTGGCTTGATCTTTTTCTTTTCTTCCAGTGCGTCGATTCAACAGGTGGAACAAATAGTAAAAACCGTGTAAGGCGTAGTAGTGCAAGTGGATAATTTGGACGATTTGTGAAAAGTATCACAGTTAAAAAATAAGACACACGCATAAATATTAAAAAAAAACTTTTTGGCGTGATTTGAACTCGGAAGTTTTACGCCGCGACGACAAGTCCCGGCGCTCCTACCTCTCGACTACAGCAGAAGGAGACTCCCGCCGACGCTCCCGTAGGTATATAAATATACTGCCACTTTTATCTCTCATGATATTTCCTTTATTCTGGCTCATATTCACCTTTCGTGGCCGTAAGTTTACCTGCCGCTCCTCAAGTATAAAGGGGCGGTTAATTGGACTCCAGTTGAAAGCCTCTGCGGTCAGTTTTTACGAGCGAAATTAAACTTTCGTACTCGAAGCGACACGGATTTCTCAGCCACTAGGTAGGGACGCTAAGTACTTCTTGTCCTTATGGAGCTGATCACGTGGCAAAAAAGTCCCTCTTGGCCGCAGCCGCGGCCGCGAGATGAGCAAGCCGCCCCAGGTCGCGAAAACACAAAAACTTACCATTGGTAACTGTTCAGTGTTTTCTAGCTATCCTGGCGCGCAGGGGTGCGAATGAGTACGATGGTGTGCATTGGGTGATGATGTTGATTGGATGATAAAAAGGATGGGAAAAACACTTGTTTTGCCCAGCTGGCTTCATTTTCGTCGCGACGGATGAAAAGAATGTTGCGAACGACTTCGAGCTGAGGTAAAAACGTTCTCGTCTATCAAAAAGCGTTCGCGCGTGCATCGCCCGCGTTGCTTTATTTAAGAGCGCACGCACTTGGCTTTGCCGGTTGGCAGGGTCTTTTTCGTTAGAGGGGAACGCCGCTACAGAGCTGCATCTCTAAAGACGTTGCCTGTGGCCGGGATTTGGCAGCAGGTGATGGAACGAAAGGTGGGCAAGCTTGAACTGAGCGTGGGGATGACAGTTGAGGGAGAATCCGATGACCGCTGGGGTACAAAGGGGTGTGGAATCTGGCAAAAGGCAGGCAAAGGGTGTCGACCGCATGCTGTGCTTCCGTAACAGGCCTGCTGCGAAAATGCGGACTTGCCGGAGTCTTGAGGTGGACCTCAGGCTCGCGGGATGATGCGATTAACTGTGGGGCCGCTGCACGTTCATCCCTCAGAGCCGCAGTGTCGAGCTGACGAGCGACGCTGATATTTTGCGACTTAACAGCCGGACTGCCTTCGACGGCCATTGACGCGCCATAGCGGGCTGGAAGAACGGCGATGAAGACGGTGAAGATGAAGCCGCAGGCCAGCGTGCCGAGTCGGCTGGGCGAACGAAGTGGCCGCGTCCTGAGAAGTTTAGCCAGCGCAGTACGACAACTAGCCTGGGGTGTTTAACGTGCATCACGAAGCAGTGTACCATGGTTAGCTTTAACCCGAGACTGGGGCAGAAGAAAAAAACATTGTGTACAAAACCTTTTCCTTCTTTTCCCCAGTCACCGGGTTAAAATCATAATGTTAAACTTCCACCAGCTTGCCTGCGCAGTGACTATAGTTTCGTTAGGAAGTGATACATGACCGCACACCGGTACGATGTTCATACAGATCGAAACGAGCGGGGTGAGGATTGAACCCAAGGTTCCTGGTTCTGCAGCGCGAGCTTTCGCTCTACGTGCTCCGAGCTACGGTGCACTAACACACTCGGCTACCAATCCCTCCTCCCCCGCCCTCTCCGCTCACAAGCACACACACGTAAAAGAGGCAGCTGCCGACAGCGGATTTGAGGATAAAGAACAGTTCGTTGAACTTAGGCCTCTATCCGCAGCGCTCACTGACCCTACGGCGCGAGAGGTGGTGCGCACCACTGCCCCTTCGTAGTCGTCACCTTCCTAACAATGCGGTGAAATCTAATATGTGGATAAACTGTAAATTTGCTTTACGTAATTTTACGAGGACTTACGCACTTCAAAAGTCAACAGCATTCTTTCTTTCTGGGACAACAAAACCTTGCAAGAACTACTGTGCAGGCATAGTTCTTCAAAAATTTGTTATTTTATTTTGATGCGACAACGAGTGTGGGACAGATATTACGATGACACGTGTCAAATATTGAAAAAGGAGAGAATATGTTAATGATTATGAAGGAATTGTGTTATCTCCTTTGGTAGCTAATAAAGCAGATGCTTGTTAACGTGCGCTGTGAAGGAGGATATAATTTTTACGTGCGGACTCCAACAGGTGGTGGCTATGCGGCAGGTGCAGAGTATTTAGGAAAACAAACTTTTTCACCAAAAAATTCTCACGAGACACCGGATGCAGACTGTAGCCCGAAATATACAAACAATGTTTGGTATCTAACGTTCGGTTAGTTTATTTAACTGAAAATAGCATGGCGTTTGTTTCCAGAAATGAATCCGCTCTAGAACATCTGAAATGGCTATTTGCTATAGTATTTAAGGCGTTTTTCGGCAGTATTCGAATGATAGAAAGCCATCTGTAGCTACCGAAATAGTATCTCGTATATTTCAATTGGTGATATACAGTGGTCATGCCGTACATTGATTGCGACTAAAATTAGTATTCTTGACAACGACGACGCCCTCTAAACATGAATGCTGAAGTTTTATTTCGCCCGCAAAAAATTGGAATTTTGTGTGTGTATGTATGGAATCAATTGGCCACGCATTATGGCATATACCATAATGGATTATGGTGTATACCTTAATGCGCACGACAGATCTTTATCTTCGAAGAAACCCGAGTAGGGCATAGAGCTGCGAGGAGGAAAGACAGCGAGAAGGAGGAGATGGAGCGGAAAATCCAAACGAGCATTCGCACCACGAAGTCGCGTTAAAGCAAAATCGGCGAATGTTTTTCTTTTTTTAGAACGTGTTTTGTTATTTTTGTGGGCTCATCGAACAAGAGACAAACAAAAAAATGAAACAAAAACATCCCACAGTGGTATGCTGCTGACTAATCTTTCCCTAAACCGAGAGGGACAGGTCGCTCCAATGGGAGGACCGATATTCTGTGGGCCAGTCGGTCGCAGATTCTCCGTGGCGCGCCGCGGGATCGAATGATTATCGGTCATCCATGACGCGGCACACCTGACCTCAAAACTCAATAACGTTTATTCCAATCCTCAGCAAAAAAAAAAAATCCGTCGTGTTAGTACTCCATTAGGGTCTAGAATAATCGCACTTTTTGACGAGCCCATATGAAGCTAACTATCCAGACGCGTCCATATGGATAGCACGTGTTTTATTGTAGATGTTTTTTACGGAGTTGTGAGAAGTGACAGGCAGTTTTATGTTTTGTTTTGTTACCCGAAATGATTTGTGTTTACAATCAAACCACTTCAAAGGAGTGGCTAAAATCGGGTGGTTCAGAAGCGAACAACGAGGACCAAGGCAACCGAACAGACTTAAAATAAATCCCCAAATCAGCGGTCATAGTTGCTAGCTAGATTACTCCTCTGTAGTGCTTTATTAGAGTCACCATGTCTTAAAGGAAGGCCAACCTCTCGTTGTATACTAGTTTTACGTCTAGAAATATGTTTCGCATCGCTTTATCGACTCTACCACAATTTTGTTCAAATGTGACCTTGTGTAGCAAGCACCCCTTGCACTTAGCAGGTGTTATACTCACATTATCTACTTTAAAACTCAATTGAGACCACTAGACGTTTATCCGGCAATAAATCAATCTGCAGTCGCCATCTGGTGGTACTTTTTTGCTCAGTAAAAAAAAATCGATCTATCTAGTGCGGCACAGCTTCTAATCTGGAGTCTTTAACACCCATCGTGGAGAAGCTATGATACTAAGACACGCCGGTATGATAGTAATTTATATCTAATCTGCAGACGCAAACTGAGCCATAGAATTCAACTGTTGCGTGCACCTGTTTTCGCTTTACGTGCTCGAAGATTCGGTAAGCGTACATTATCGGTCACCGATCTCTGTGTGCTTGGTTGTCAGAGGTCGGTACTCGCAACCTCAGAGTGAAGCCCGTTATTAAAATTCAAACATACCGTCTTTTACAAGTACCGAAACATATTGTAACGAGTTTTACTCCAAAGCAACACCAAAATAAAACGCTGACAATGACGAATTCTGGAATGGAAAATATTCTATTCCAAAATTCGCTATTTCTAGCCTTGCATAACCTATATATTGTACAACGCTTCAATTCAAAAGAGGCAACGCAACACATGAAAAATATTTGAACAACCTGGCTCGGGAATAAATTGCCCCAGGTTTGAGTTGTCAGAAGCTGTCTGAATAACTCTGCACAACAACCAAATTCCAGAGCGAGTAAATATTTTTTTTTAGTTCTCGTAGTCTCGCTCGCTTCTAGCCATACATGCCCCAGTTGCCTAGAGCGCGTTGCGTTAACGATGGCAACACAGCACACATCAAATTCGTTAAAATGCAGTTCACGGGGTTTCGCTCCTATGCTTCTATATTTTTTAACCGTCGATCTGTACTGCAGCACAACAAGGAATCGACGCATAACGATGCCAAACCTCCGTAAAAGTAAGCTTTAAGAACGCGATTGCTCATTATTTTCGGCGGAACAACAGTCTTATTTCTGCTCTGTGCTTCCGATAGTTTCCGTTCATATTGATCCCGTTTTTTTGCGGCCCTTACAAAAATGAACAATGAGTTTCTATTGAGTATCTAATCTATTCTAAAATAATACATTAAAAAACTCAATAGAAACTCATTGATAATTTTTGTAAGGGAATGTATGAAAATAGCCCATGTCCCGTTTTTACTACTCTAAGATATAATGAGGAGAGTTTTTTTTTTTATGCTCCGTTCTAGGCTTAAAAGATCAGAACAGAAATGTGTTTTCATTGACTAGCCCCCGGAGCCTGCTTCCGACTTTTGATAACACTTCCGTGTCTCGTGAACACCTACCGTGCACAGCAGCCAAGCTATGAGCAGATACTTCTAGGGGAATACATTCCATCGTCATTTGCATTAGACAGGACGCCTGCAGCGTCAACAGCCCTGACGGAGGGAGGTCCGCGGCGTTCTCACACGCATGTTTACGTAGTTATTAGTGCACGTGGACTAGTCATTCTAGTACACCTGTCATGTTTCAAAAGTAGCGCACGGTGCGTGACCAGGAGGCACGTGCAACCGTATAAGACCATGGCGGCACAGCGTCGATGCACGTGCTGCGACCACTAACTCTGTTTCACTGTGTCGTGCGCTACAAGCGCGTGCACCTTGCTCTAAAGCGATTCGATGGCACACGCACGTGTACCAAGGGCAGGCTAACGCAAGAGTCCGCGCGTCTGGACTGTGATGCGGTACAAGCATATGAAACGAAGTCTATGAAGTGGCGACGGCATGTGTTCGAGCATGGCGCACAACATCTGGCATGGTAGAACAACCATCGTCATCATTATCATTTACGCCGAGACCACCCAAGATCGATGGCGTCTCGTTGATAGCCCGGTGGAACCTGAAATCATCGCGCTCTCAGAGAGCCACTGCCAACACCGCAAGGAGTTGAATGTATTCCTAGTAATTTTGCGATGACAAAGCACCGAGCGCATACTGAAGGCCCTGCCAAACGGGAGGCTGTCCACTGTTGTAGCTTAGTGCCGCGGACCAGCACTGCTGACACTCAGGAACACTTCTGTTGCGATGCAGACCGAGGAACGAAAGCGCGTGTACTCCAGCGCATCAAGCACCGACTGACGCTATGCCGCGCACGCTGCTTCTTTCTGCGGTAATGCCGCAAAAATATGTCCTCCGATTTCAATGCGCGTCGGTCCTGCTCCTATAGTGCGGCAGTACAAAAGTGTTCTTTCTTTGCGCACTGAACACTTTTTTTTCTTCTAGATGCGAAGTGCCACTTCATTGACTCCCATTTATTCTCGCGCACATATTTGCATAAAAGATTCGATTTTTCTTCGAGTCGCCCTCATCATCGGCGAATTTTCAACAGTTGTGCGCTTCTTTGCTGCCTTCTAGTTTAGTTTCTCTCTCGCACTCTAAAGACTGCGTCGCTCTTCCGTCCATTTCTCGGATTAATTTCGAGGGCCCCCGAAGTGTGTGCAACCATTTAGAGTTGTGTTGTTCACGCGCTTTGGTTTGCGAGATGAGTCTGCATTCTCAACTCGAGAAGTATCTTTATTTATAGTTTCAGTCTCGCCGTTCTTCGCCGCTTATTGGTATATTTTTATTTATTTTATGAGCCAACTTTATGACGTGCGTGCTATCGTTTCGCACTTGCCGAAATATGCAAATTAAGCCCTCGCTTCTCGTCGCCCTTGGGTACGCAATCAAAATGCAAACAAAAAAAAGAAAGTTGCGCCGAAAATTGTTTGCTCGTTTGCTGAATATTCCTAGTCTTGTCTTTGGATAACTCGTTATTTTTTGTAAGCTTTGGCGAGGCATAGGACCTTTATTCGCGGCAATTTTTGTTATAATGAACAATATAAATATCATTGGAATCGTGAAATGCACGTCACATTGCATTTCACGATTTAAGAAAAAATGTAGTCCCAACAGACGTTAATATTTGCTTTGCGTTCACGAAGGACAAAATGCTAATGCTCCCAAAGCCTTATCTTTAGATTTGTACTTACTAAAAGCCGATTTTAATATAATAACATCTTGGCACATTACCAGTAAAGTTTGAAATGTAAGGGTTAAATTATTCTGGAGCTAGTCGAACACCACCTATTAAACCTGTTCTTTTTTATTGTATTTTCGTTCGTGTCCGTTGTCGAGCAACTTTTTTAAAAACGTCGACAGCAATATTTGTTAGGACTTCATTTCTGGATTGAAGGGCTTTTCGTCGCATTTAAATCTCTTTATGCGAAAACTGCTATACAGTTACCACGCCACGAAGACGAACTATTTGGAGGCGTCATTATGAGCAATCGTCAACCTAGACAGTTCAAATGCATTTATACTCTTTTTTCACCACACAACACGTGTGGAAACTTAGGGAGAGGAGGAAATCAGTTCTCTCCATGACGCCAGGTTGGAATTATTACTTGGCATACGCACAGCTAGTAGACGCAAAATTAGTATACGCAAAGCTCTACTCAGTATTTCGAACGCGTTCGAACACCAACCCGAACGCCGTCATTCGACGTTCAATTGCGTTCGAACAGTTCAGTGAAGACAAAGGCACCTTTGCGTCTATACCCACTAATCATTCCAACCAGAGCTCGGCGCCCTGGCCTCCCCACGCACTCTCATCTCCATCTTTGTCAGTTTCTACCAGCATACGAATTGCTTGTGGATTGAGTCTACAAATACGTAGGTTTGGATACTTTCACGAGTTTAAGTGGCGGTGCAACGATATTCAGTTGGAATGCTTTTTCACTTCACAGGCGCTTACTTTCACTAGTGGGACTCAGGGATACTCGCACGCAACGCCACTGGCGAAGAAACTTCTTTGTTGCGGTGTAATTTTGAGGACCAAACCGAGCGTTTTCGTTCAATCTCTCCTTCGCAAAACTTGATGAAGTAACTGGGGATCGCAGTATCCTCCAGTGACGATATTTGAATGCGGCTCATAGATTGGACCCCAGCATTGCGTGGGCACTCGATTTGCGGCTTGGGATAACCGATAGCACGGGAAGCATATCGGGTAGTGTCCCGTGTCCAATCGCTGCAATGACGACCATAGCCGAACCCTAACAATGTCTGAAACTCAGCGCGTGTCCTGTGCCTTGCCGAACCCCAGCGCGTGGCTATGATCAACATTAGCGGAATATAATCGGCTCCGATCACGTGGCCGCTTGTTCTGCCTGAGAGCTGAGGAACGTGAACGCTGCTCGTTTTTCTTTAATTTTTTTGTACTTGATTGCGTGTGGTGAATGACTGTGACTTCGATTGCATGTGGCGAATAGCGAACGGGTGTTTTACAGGTCCTTAACTGTCAATCATCCGTTCTAAGCGGTACTTGCACAAAGTACAAAAATCGTTGCATCGCCCCTTTAAGGTGCCTCTAAGCTCTTCTACGCACTAAGCGCCACAAGACGCAGCCGTCAGTATTCAACGTAATACAGTATATTACTCGTGTTGTTGTCAAGATGATTAGTCTGTGGTAAGATTCGTTTGTATACAATCCGCGATACTGTAAACAAAAACAAGACGTCGCCGACTTTCTTAAATTTTACTTTGAAAGAGCATCAGCGCTATCAAAGTTTACCTTGTAGGTTAGTGACCCCAAGTAGCATTTTACACCACCCTAGTAGGTTTGAAAACAACCCTTCACTTCTAAAAACAAACAAAACAAAAACATTGAACGCTTGTTCGTGCTAACAGTGTCACGCAGTGTATGATTAATTCCGCGTACTCAAAGATCTCATTGAAGCGACCTGCATTTGACGAAAACCCATCAACTAGGAACGGGAGTCATAGATCAAAAATCGTAAGAACAGTGATAAGAAACCGCGTATAGTTCGATCCTACCAAAATTGTGAAATGGTCTCATTTGTTTTATCAGCGAGCAGGCTGTCGACGCAATACCACCTCCAAAGACAAGGCCTGCGCATGACGTCATCGGTGATGAACTTTCCAAGCGGCAAACGCGCGGAAACACGACAGGAGTCGCTGCAAAGTGGCAGGCACGTCCATCTCGGCGTTGCATCGTGCTAGTGTCGCGCTCGTTCTGAGACGCCGCAAGGCGCGCTGGAGGCGACGCTGACGCACTCTAGGCGGAGCGCAAGTTCGTCTGCTTCTTTTGCTGTTGTTGTGGTGACGTCAAAACGCAGCGCTCTGATTGCTTCTGATGGAATGATAGTGGGCAGACCTCAAGGCAGCTTACTTTGAGGTCTACCCACTATCCTTTCATCAAAGTTGACGTGTTCGGACGTCACCGCACCTCCTGCGCAACAAGCAGACGAACTTGCTCTCCGCATAGATGGCGCTGCGTTGGTACCATTAGTGATGACGTTTGGGTGAAAAAGGCGCGGGTTCTTTGTCTTCTGTGTGGTATTTGTCAACGTCGCCACGTCCCTACCCGCGTGTACGGAGCACGTTCACTCAAAATCCGTCAAGAGTTTGGTTCAAGTGCGCGCTGCACGATCTTGCACGGCATGCTACTGCACCAGTCGGGACACCGCACTGATAATAGTCCGTTTTCAGACGTTCGCGATACCTAGTAACCGCTGCCACTAATTATACGAGTCTGCCATTGTTTCGATGCGCACTCTGAACATGTGTTGGACGCGGCTGGTTCGTAAGCGTTCGGCGATGACTCGGATCTAGTCACACTGTTTGCGCCCAAGAAGAGGCTAACGCCAATGCTGTCTTAATCGGGTTTCAAAATTGCCTTATTTTGGAGAAACGCGATTTGCGTTTCCGGGGATCAGTAATGTTTGCGTTCAGCAGTTACTGCGTTTTAAATTAGTATCAACGTTTCACGCACGGTGAGAAGGCTCAAAACAGAAGTAGGAAAAGACGATCGAGTCCCCGAGGAACATCCGTGTCCCCGAAATCCCAAATACGGACGCACTCGTGGACTCTCAAACGCGGCGAGGGGTGGCTTCTTCCCTCAGATTTTCTTTTGCCCAAGGAAGAGTGCCTAAGCCCAGGGTCCCCCGGAGCCCGTTAGGCCGACCAAGATTTCCCAGGTGAACGGGGAGAAAATTTCGCGTCACTCGGCCACTGCTCTCTTTAGGGTTGCCCCTCTCTACCGCTGCTCTCTTTCGCCGCAGAGTAGCTCCGCTTGTCAAAGCTCCATGGTGTCTCGTGGCTCCACGAGTCGCCGCCGTTTTCCCGTGAGCCCTTTTCGTCTTCATTGGTGTCGGAATGTCGTCGGGCGACACTTTCCGGCAGACGAGGTGCGATCCCTTTGGCGGGGACTTGGGCACACCCTGTACTGTGTCGCCGTTCCAGCACTTGGACGACAATCCGGGCAAATTGATGTCGAGTCGATTGATATCAATCTTTCGGGTCAATCGGGCGGCACTGTCGCTAAGAACTTCTAGTTCGACGGAGAAGCGATTTGCTTCGATGATGTACAGGGTGTCCCCACAAAACAGTTTGCGAGGTTTTGTTCTCCGCAAAAGGAAACTAGGCATCGCCGAACGCTCATTCTGCACCCAAATATAACGCTAGAGGTCCGAACCAGATGACAAAGTTTAAGCACTAACCGTTGTCTTAATCAAAAGTTATAAGTGATATCTGAAACTTTTCAATAAAAAAATAGGGCCCATTTTCACCCACTTTCGGTAACTGGCATCATAAAGTTCCATATGTTCGAGATCTTTGTTTTCCATTAAACATTTCAAAAAGTCATTTAAAACTTTTGAATAAGATAGCGGTTAGTTCTGAAAATTTAGCATCTGGTTCGGACCTCTAGGGCTACATTTGGGTGGAGAATCAGCGTTTGGTGATGCATAGTTTGTTTTTGCGGTGAAACAAACCTTGTAAATATTGTTGGGAGACACCCTGTAGTATCACGGGCAATTTGAGCTGATGCTGAATTGTGGTTTGCCGGTTATAATAATCGATATAGTTCGTGGTTAGCACGTTCACAAAGAACACCTCGGTGCAACCTGCACACTCGAGCAGTATACAAATAGGTTCATTTATGGTCTCCGAGGCACCAAGGGACTCGAGTTAGTCACATGAAATTATATTGACATTTAGTAATACTACCTTTTGCGTTTGTACATGGAGGACAGGGCAAAATAGGTGAGTTTTGGTCACTTTATTAAAATGTTTGTAAAAGAACCAGTTAGGCTAAGGTATATATAACACACCTATACGTTTGGTTAAATATCTGTTATTTGTTCCGACTTTCAACTCTTAAAAGCAGGTTTTTCTGGAACTGGGAACTCCGTCTGATCTGTACCTCTGAGAAAGTGCCATTTTCGTAGGGCACCGAAGTTATTGTTTTCTCTATTATTTTATAAATAAAATTGTTTCTAGTAAACGCTCCGTATCGACCTCATCTTTTTAGTTAAAATATGACAAAACATTTGCATAGAAAAAGCAAGGCAAAAAATTTACCTCCAAATAAAGATTGGCATATAAAATGTGTTTTCCCCTTTCAATAAGCACGAAGTTAAAAGTAGTGCCCTTTAGGCGCGCCCTACATTGAAGTCCCTCCCCCCCCCCCTTAAATACTGCACAAACGAGTGCTTGGGTGAATAATACAAGTTTTGAAGCTACTGTTCTCCACTCCCTTATCGTTCCTAAAAAAACGCTCGGTGCACTTCGTCGTACTCTAAATCCGCAGAAAAACTGCTCATATAGTTATGAGAGGATTTGTTGAACTTGTGAAGTTAGACTTGTTGCACAACAGGAGAACAATTCGTGAACTGACATATTTGTATAAGATTGTAAATGGTATAATTGATTCCCAGAGCTACTCAGTCACATCTACTTGCATCGTTCCTCGTAAGTCTTGTAGACTTTATACTTTGTTTTACCCTACCGACTTTTACCATGCTGCACCCATGACACGCCTACAACTGACTTATAACCATTTAGAACATATTTGTGGGAATGCTAGTCTTGATATTTTTGATGAAAAGCGGAAATTTCGAAAGTGTGTTGAAGGCTATTGTTTTTTTTTTCCTAACGTTTCGCTTTTATCCTGTTTAACATTTTACTACTAATTCGACTCATTGATAAGTGCACCACTAAGGAGGCGTTAAGTTGTTGGTGGGTCACTGAAAATAAGAATAAATAAAAATAAATAAATAAACCTCATATAAAAGACACGGAGTTCTCCGCAGAACATGATGACAAGGTTATCTGTGGACATGTTTCAAGTATCTTCGAGGCATGTTTGTTTCATACATGTGCATGCATCGAAGATGTCTGCTGGACAGCTTTTGTATGACCAACATCACATAATCGCCGTACAGGGAAGCGAAGACGTCTCAGACATTGTCTGTTAGACTGAAGGTGGTTTAATGAATTTGATCCCTTATCTTCTGTAGGAGAAACAAAAAAGAGCCAGAAGGAAGCACGAGCAAGAAGACAGTTGTACTTGGCCCTGATTGACATTGTGTAACATTTTGGTCAGTTAATAATAACTCCCCTATTTCTATGTACTCCAACGATAGAATTTGGGTTCCCCCTTTCTGCGTAGAGGTTTGTCGGAAGTGTTAAATCGCTGCTCACAGCCATGAAAAGTTTAACGACAGTGCAGACTCGCACTATTACTGTATACCTAGTGCAACTATATAAGCTACGCTATAAAAGTAAAGACACTTGACCATATTGTGGCTTAAAATCATGGTTGTCAGTTACTTGAAGCTTTATCTGAAATCACAGGGAACGCTTTTCCCTCCTCCACAAATGTTTTAACAGTTCGCGACAAAGCAAAGCAAAATTACATGAGGTTCCTAATACCGAATCTAATTCTGAGGAAGTCGCACTTTTGAATCATGAGGATCGGCATTTGCGTCAGCTCTGCACAAGCCCCAAAATGGCGGCGCCCACAACAATGTCAGGGAATGAAGTGCCGATACTCTAAGCGCAGCTCATTTTGTGGCTCTATGTATATCTAAACACACAAGCGCGAGGGGCGCCCGAAGATTGAAGCATTACCGCCTTTTCTTGCGTGCCTTGATAGCGCGAAACCAGCGACCATAAAGTAATCGCCTTGGAGCAGTATGGGATTTAGGACTCCTCACACTTGCCTTCCGTCTTTTGCGCAGTTTTTTTTTTTCACTATGACATGATTAATTAATTAGCCCAAATCTACGCCTTGTTGTAATATTGAGGAGACTGATATCCGTGCACAATTA
This sequence comes from Ixodes ricinus, assembly GCA_037355805.1. Taxonomy (NCBI): domain Eukaryota; kingdom Metazoa; phylum Arthropoda; class Arachnida; order Ixodida; family Ixodidae; genus Ixodes; species Ixodes ricinus. Next base: position 34,842 of record JAZHYW010025130.1, on the reverse strand, counting down.
CCTCACTTTTTAATAATAGTCATTAATTTGCAATGTTTAGCATTGCCAAAAATTAAAAAAAAACAGTTATAACCGTTTTAAATACTTGTACCTTCCGTATGTAAACCTTTTTTGTTTGCAAACAACATTGGTGTTGTTTATTTGTTATTTCTGTTTTTTTTTCTCAATTATTCCAGTTGTCTCGTTATGTCAAACGAGTCTCTTCATTTATTTGGAAGAAAGAGCGTGCTGGTTAGAATAATATAAACAATGGGCACAGTTTCTTTTTTTTTATAAATAAAGTTTAATTTGCAAGTTCTACGAGCGACGACATTACAGAGTGTAAGAGTGTTAGCGCAAACAAAACACAAATACTTTTTTTTAATTTTCTTCAAAAGGGCTTTATAGCCAGGTATCCAATGTTACCTTTTAAATTAGTACTCCAAATGTGTTCCTTCTACCATACCACTAGATTCGATGACAGCCTCTCGATTCTAAGAGAAAAACAAATAACCGGTGTTCCCTTGTTCGTGGTAACAGTGTCGCGCAGTGCACCTGCCTGAAAGAGCACCCAAGGGTGTATGAACTTGACAGCTACCTCAACTCAGCCCGAGAACCATTCTTGCTACAGAGCTGCAGTTTGTTTATCTAAGAAACCAAGTTTCGCGAAAAGAAACTTCGGCGTAGTGCTAAGTCTTTAGCGGTGACTACGACAGAATGGTGTGGAGAAAGCAAACTTCCGCGCAGCTGTTGGTGTCACGGCTTTTCAAACCGCTTCGTCCCATTTTATCCAGGAGGTTTGTGTTGTCGTCATACCCCCTCCCTTTCTTTCCTCTTGCTTCCGGTACCTTCGACAGTCTATAGGCTCCGACCTGGGGTCCCTCTGGCGACACTTGCCACAATCACTGGGTAGTCTCAAAACGGTGGAAGGAAGCCGTTACGTCAGTACTGTACGTCCGGTTTCAAAGTTCAACTTTAAACGAAACTTCTAATAAAGATTTTTTTTCTTGTTTTAAAAATTATGGTTATTTTTTATCTTGTCTTTAGTGGGGTTTAGGTTGGTTAAGGTCTTCGCGCGGTCTCTACACGCTTCCCATTGGCATTATGCGTACCGCTTTACTACTTTTGTTTTTGTAGGGTGGAGCGCTGAACACCTAACAATTGTTTTGTGCATAACAACCGTTGCGGAACTTTTTTTTTTATTTTACGTTTTCTGTAAAGTAGAAGTATTTCAAAATTTGTGTAATAATGACAACCGTACTGATTGTGTGGAGTAATTATTACGAAGCCGCCGAAAGACGAAACCTTTGGGGCGCCAGGATTCGCAGGAAAATTTTAGAAGTGCCCCTAAGCATTCCCGCATGGAAAGAGACACTAAAGAAAAGAAAGGGTGAGAGAACCAACAAAGGAATCAGGAATAGTAATTTTCTTTCATTTAATTCACTACTAACTAGTATGCTGAACTAGTATGCTGTTATCACCTATACGTCATCCCATTCGCCCGTGGTTCTTTCGTAAATAACACTGCCTTCCTTTCTTCTCTGTACTCATTATTTATCTAGAGACTTTCGTCAAAGCGTTTGTTTGCTCTACGAGCTTCAATTGGCGAAATATTGCTTCCAGATAAAAAATATATAAAAAAAAGGAACGACCATACTTCTCGGTCTGAGCCGGAGGCCGAACATTATTTTTTTTTCTCGCTCACGCGGGGATCATCGATCATTCGGGAGCCCTCGTTTATCACAGGTTCCCCGATAACCAGGACCCTAAACGGGTCAATGTCGGATCTGTATCGAAAATGGACGCCAACGATGAGGTAGCGACGCGTTCGAGGTAGCGAATCTCACCTGATGCGGCTGCGGTGTTTCTAAGCAATCTAACACGTCTGTGAGGCCCTAAAAAATAAATCGACGCTTTTGGCGCACATCGAAAACTTTGAAATACAAACGTACATACCCGAAATGTTTGTTTTAGTTTGTCGTCTGCTATTCCGTTCTCGTATTTTTAAGGCGCAATCACACTGCTCATTCATCATATAAAAAAAGGTGGTCTCTGTAGATATGACAACATAATTATTTGCTCACGGGCCTCACGCATGTTCGAAGCACATGTGTTTCAGACATGAGTAATCTTCGAACACGTCAGCAGTGTGTTCTTTTGCACGTATGTATTAGCAGCGAGACCTCGACTTTAGACGCGCAACCCCTCGGTGAGAGCATGCTTTCGCTTCGAAGTACTGGTGAACCCCTGAACCAGCCTACGAAGCATCGCCTCCATCTTTCTGCTTTCCGAGCCCACGGAGGTGTCACCGTAGCTCGCACGATTCGTAAACAGCAGGTGGTGCTTTTGAACGGAGCACCAAAATTCAAAAGCAGCTCACCAGGCAATCTACTTCCCGCTGGGCTGCAGGATGGAATCCCAAGACGAACATCGACCAACGTTATTAGATTAGCTCAGTTACGGAACTGCTCATAGACGCTGCACGCACAAACAGTACCCCCCCCCCCTCATTCAACATGACTCCTCCCGTCGTTCGACGCGCCGGACGGCTGCGTTGGTAACTCCAGTGATTCTATGGGATTCGTACGTTTCGAAGCGCAGCGTCTAGATGGCGCTCCACCGTACTCTATGGAACACACGTTTCGTAAACGAAAATCTAGATGGCGCTTCGAACGACGGGAGACGGACTGAAGTGAGTGAGGGGGGTACCTCTTCCGCGGGAGTTCCACAACTGAGGTAATCTAGAAACGTTGGCATCGACGGCGCGACTCTGCTGCCTCAGTAGACCAATGATGACGATACTGAGAATAATAATGATGATGATTACGATTCTCATGGTGATGATGATGATGATGATGATGACGATGATGGTGGGGATTCAGTGACTTTTCCGTTTGCAGCGGCAGCAGCTCAAAGTGCGGTTGGTGTCCGGAAGGGAGTTGCACTACTTCTCCTGCCTCTTCCGTGACTCTGATGGGTCACCGAGGAGGCAGGAGAGGGAGCTCGACACCGCTTCCGGACGCCAGGCTTTCGCTTTCGCCGCTGCTAAGGAGGGCGTGTTAATGCACAGAACTCTTCTCGAAAGATGCATGTTTATTGTCTCAAAAGGCACAGAGAGCCTCCGATGCCAAATTTCCACTTTCATAATAACTGCATGTAACTAAACGTCGCACGTTTTGTAACAACGTTACAAAAAAAAAAACGTTTTTTTCCTTTTTGTAGTTGCAAAATAATTTGCGAAAATGGTGAAGCGAGAAAATGCCCTCTCCAATAATTTTTCCCACGCAACGAAATAATATAAAAAGTGTAAAATGCGTGAATTGGTTTGGCGCACCGCGGATTAAAAAGGAGACACCGAATTGTTCAGCTTGAAGGCAACGGCAATTAAGTAAGCAACACATTCTGGACTTTCTCCTAAATGACTTACGTTATTAAGGACTTCGTCCCACAACGCACAATATCTATTACAAAGAATTAGAACATGAGAGACTTTCATTTTGTTTTATTAAATCAACCAGATGCTTGGTCATTCCTCTTTTGGTTATGCTCCAAGAACGTAATAACAACCAGAAATGGCTTCTCTCAACCGAGTTTGAACTGCGTACAACAAAACGGCTTCTGATATGCTTTGACATAAAACAAAATTTGTATTTAGATGTAAAATAAAATGTATATATATATATATATATATATATTTTTTTGACTTCGCTATTTTTTGTGAGAATTACAGGACAATTACTAGGGCTGGACACTAAATAGATTAACCTACATATAATTCAATTAATGCTGTATTTGCGATTAATATTTTAACCGGTCAATCGGTTAAACGTTTACCAACCAACAAAAAAGAGTAAAAATGCAACGAATTTATTACGCAGCCGTAGACGAGTACACCTCTAGGAAGATAAACTTTGCGTAAAATTTTTATCTACAGTAAACTGAGTGGGCGAGATTTGGAACTTCAAAAACGCGGAGAAGGTTATACGAGTCCCAGCCACTTCCACGCGTGGGAGTGTCGTTTAGCGCAGCAGAGACTGCTGTGAACAATCAAGGAGTTCGCAACTGCAGGAGATTATTAACAGACCTCTCCGCCTCTGCGTCTCAAGTATTAATTTATGAGTGTGGTGTGTTTTGGCTGTTTCAACTACGCTTCAATGCTTTTTAAAATCCGAATTGTATGCGCCGTTTATCACATATTCAGCAAACGAAAGAAGTGTAATTTTGACTTTTTGAACTTTTTTGTAGGAAATGAACGAAATTTATTCATCAATAATTAAAAATCAATTAAAGGCTAGCGATTATTGGGTTAAAAATTTTAATCGACACTAGGCCCTAAATTGGACCCCTCTTTCTTTATAAAATGCTAAAAATGACGATGAGCACGGCATGTGGCCAGATAAATTAAAAAGTTTTGGTTTTCGAAAAAAAAACAAGCATATTTAACCGTCAATGTGGTTGTCCCATGTCTGCCATCGGGTTCGTCCCATTCAGGACACAGTATGACGGTGTTTTCAATTTCTGGATTCGAGTATCCAACCATCGAATGGCCTTTGATAAGGCTGCTCTCCAGTGGCTCCTACCCCTCGGAGTCCTCGGAAAGCTGACTTAGGTGGGCGTTCTGGAGAAGCACATCGGACGGCCAACTGGCGAGGGACATTTGTGACTTCGTGACGGATGTCGCCGTCTCATCCTTCCACGAAAGTCTGGAGCCGAAGTAGGCTGCGACGTAGGCACGGGGACTCGTTTCTTTTTTTGTGTTTTTTTCCCCTTCTTTTTATGTTTGTTGTGGGGGAAATGGCGTCCCAACGTGGTTATTTGGTCACCCCGTGGGCATACGGAGTTATGAGGTTCGGCGTTACGGGAAGAACCGAGTGATGTTTGTGTATCGATGGCCGGAGACCCATCATCTGTTTGCCCCCTTTGCCCCCGGGGCGTTTGCTTCCTCGCACGTCTTGATCTCCCCCGCGACCTCGCCTCGGAGCGCTGGCCAATCCCGCGTTGCCAACGGGTTTTCGCCTCGGAAGACAGCTACCGTGCAAGATCGCCCTTTCGTGCTCCACCGAAGGAAGGCGTCGAAGAAAGACCGACGCTGTGACCAGAATCGCTACCGGCTGCATGAGGACAGTCTGAATACTGGTTCTAAACTAATCATACATAGGTAGTCGAAGCCAAGATGTTTTGAAGATGTCTGAGTCATGCCCGCAGCTAACTCTGTCTTCATGTCTCCGGCGATGACCGCAGTGATATGGGTAGGAGGTACGAAGAGTGGGACTGCGGTTCAAGCCTCTCCACCAGGTTCAGCATTAATTCTATCGTATTTTGAACAGCCCAAAGAAGGGCTCGCACAGAGATTATTTCTAAGGTCAAGTAAACTTATCAGTAGAACCTCGATTATGCCAGCCCCTCGAATTACACTGTGACTGTAGCTACCGGTTTAGATGGGGAAAATGAAACCCGGTTTGTCGGCTCGCGTAAAAACACTACGCACTGCAAGAAGCTGAAACTTTGTGAGAATGTGATGCTAACGGTGGTAATAAAATGCCAAAGTATTAGCGCATGATATTACCTGGATCAAAAAATGAAAAAATAATTAAATGCCGTTATGAGCCGATGTTCACCTCAGCCTAATATTCATCAAACCGAAATTTGAGATTTTTGTAGCCTGTAGTAATTATGTCGGTGAGAAAACTTTTCAGCAAGAAACAAAATAATTTCGTATTTTTTAACTGACAAGTTTTTTTCAGTGAAATAATTGCTACAGGCACCCACAATCTCAAATTTCGGTTTGATGAATATTAAGCTTAGTTGAGCGTTAGCTCATGAAAAAGTTTAGTTTTTCTTTTTGTACCTTTTTTTTAAATCTAGGTAACGACATTTGCTCAAAGCTTCCTTTTTATCAACACTTCTTGCACCTCATTCTCACGAAGTTCTAGCTTTCTGCGATGCGTAGTTTAATTATTCGGGTTGATAAACCGGGTTTGATTTTCACAATCTACCGCAGTAGAGTAGATTTCATGCGACGGGGAGCTAGGGGTTGGCTTTACATGACGTGCTTCCGGCTTGAAGTCTCGCTAGAGACAGTGTTCATTAACCTTTTCCATATGTGTTTCTATACGTGGAGGCACTGTTTTCCCGCTCACTCAAGTTCTTTCGAACAATAATTCACTGCGTCTGCCCAACTAGTTGGCGGTGCAAAGGGAGATTTTCCGACGTTCTATTTTTACAAGTACCTGTCTGCAGTTTTTCAAGCAGGCTAATAGAGTGCAGTTTACCCGGTCCTGATAAGATCAACCCGTCTGAGTCTAAAACGACCCTAATGGATGCCTCGGGGACGATTCGAAAGTCAGAAACGCATAGAAAGCATACGTTACTGCTTACCAAGTACGTCCCCGGTCGAACTTATCGAGTTTTGTTTTCGACGGAGCTACTGGCCGAGATTCTGCGTTTCTGCATCAGATTAAACGACGAAAATAATTAATCGTCTGTATGCCAACTAATGTTAGTCAAATGGGAGGTCCCTGTTCATCAACATGAAGGAACGCGGCTTGCTGGAAGTCTGCAATACTTAAAGAGCAAGCTAACTTGTGATGATTCATGGTAATAAATCCCGAGACTCAGGAACACAGAAAGGGACGAAGTCACGGTTTAAGATGCATATCCAAGTGGGCACCGCACACATCGCAACAGCAAGATAAAACCTCTTCGCATTGGTTTCAAGCTGCGCTTGCAGATGGCTACTCGATATGCGGCTAAAAGCAGACTGTCGCGGGCCCGGTTTCCCATGTTGTTTTATGAGGCACGATAAAAGAAAAACAGCGCGAAGACGCAGACAAAGTAAAAGGTAACCGATCAGGGCACAGCGCTGACTTTCAACTGAAGTTTAATCTGTTGGCATGTTGTACAAATATCATATATGTCACCCAATAAACCACAGGAAACACACAAAACATATATGTGACGTGTGCATTACACAACCACCCCTGGCTCCAAGAATTGCCGCTTTTCATCGGAACAAAAATCTAGGGGCCGCTAACGCAGGCTGGCCCCAGTCTCAAAATGTCGCGTGCTTCAATAGACTACTTCCATAAATCCGTTACCTCGTGCGTTGCATTCTGGGAACCTGTGGGCCCGGAGCGGAGCGCGCATGGATTTTGCTTCCCACTGATTCCCAGAATGCATAACGTCACATTACGCCGCGATGAGGCGCTTCGTCTTTTGGAATGCGTCTATTATTTCACGAGTGATTCTGTCCTTATTTTAAACACATCCCTTGCCGTTGGTCGAAGGCAGGGATGCAACCGCAATCTCTGCAGTGCACTACGAGATGCCCCGTCACAAGTTTAAAAGTCGTTGTAACGGTATTCTCTGGGCCGATCGTTAAGGCAACGTCCTGTTTGAATGTCATAACGACGTTCGCATAGTATCGGAATGGAGTAGACAACTCCGTCCGTTCAAAGAAGCCACGAATTCATTAGGTGTTTTTAGTGCACACGAGCTTTTTTTCTTCTTGTTTTTAAAATAGTTTACTGGGAGCACCAGGTCACGTAGAACTTGGCACTTGTGCTTAAAGCGAGTTGCTTAGACACTGCTTCGTCATTGATTCTAGTACTTTGCATCAACCGCGGTGATCGCAGTTTTAAAAACGCGTTGAAGCGGCGAGATCTCATGTGCGGTGTTCAAGCCAGCGTCCATCCAGGCATAGTCTCCTCCATGACTCACAGAGCCCGACAGTTCGACGACGGCGCCATAGAGTCCCCGGTTGCAGATTTGGAGCGCGAGGATCTGGTAGCACAGAGCATCAAAGAGCCATTTCTCGGGAAAACTGGACTTCAGCCAACACCTCCTAGAAATATGGCCGTACCGCTCTGCTCGTGATGTCGCAAACGAAGCCCATCGGGGGCGCGCGTCGAAGCGAAGGCAACGCGAGTGGATCGACCATCGTAACGCGCTTTTAGTCCCATACGGGCGCCTTATTGGCGTAAATAAAAGCTGCACAAAGCAAAGGGTCTAAAAAACATTTTATTATACGGGCCAATTTTTACACCGCTAAATAATCGGTACGAAATGGCACGAGGTAGGCATATAAGACGTCTATAGAAAAAGTGATTGTTTTAAGTCGAAAACATTGAGAATGGCACGAGGTAGGCATATAAGACGTCTATAGAAAAAAGTGATTGTTTTAAGTCGAAAACATTGAGTCACGCAATTATTGCTGTAGGTATGCATATTTTATACCGAAATGCTTCGACGAAATGGCGAGACTCGCAGTGATGGGACACAGCATAACAGGTCACAGTTAAAAATCAGGTAGACGTAGTGAACGCGGACACGGCTAGACAAGTGTCACTTACGATCATGTAAGCGATGTTATCGCGTGCAGTCACTGAATCCTTGCACCATACCCCGGCCAGAGGGCCAAATTATTGTCATTTCGATGGAATGACATTATGGGGTCGACAAATCAGCTTGCGAAGCTCGTATAATCACTCATGACTGCGAGCTGATTAAATTTCATATCATTTAATGAAAATATCTTAACTTTTCTCTACGGCAGGGGTACTAAACCTACTATTTTCAGTCAACTGATTTACTTTTCCCTATGGGCTCGAGCTGTTTTAGAACAAAATGTAACTTATTTTCTATACAATAGTACTAGTACCTTAATATATTTAAGATTCCAGTATAAATGCGGTAAAGGCAATAAAATAATATTAATATAAATAAACACATAAGCACAAAAAACGCACTTTCAATAATCACACAAACGTTTTATTAACCTTCCAGTGAAAACTAGTGTATTACCACGCCTATTTACGAATGTCGACGTAACTGCACACGGATAACGACGAAGAACAAAATTCCATTCTAGCATGATTTTTAAAAAAAGTAAGAAAAAACGACTGCAGCACTTAATTCGCGTCATACATGACCAAAAAAGCCCGTAAATAAGTGGTTTCTCACCTGTCGATCATATCCATACGTTCCACAATATTCGTCACGAAAACATTTGAACGCGAATTCTAAGAAGTCTCTCTTTGTCCAGAGAGAGAGGTCTATCGATAATCGACCAGTGTCATCGTTGACTAGTTGCCACACATGTCACTGAAACCGCAGCAGGCCTTGTTCCGTGAATCCACGTAAATGCCGCAGTGTCAATCGAACATACGAGAAACTACCCGAGACTGCGGTGACGACAGAAAAACGAAGGGAAGGAGGAAAAAAGTCTCATAAGAACCACATACGAGAGCAGTGGCAGCATTGTCGGACGAGAGGCTTAACGTTGTCGAAACATCTCTTGCTCGTGTGCGCTCCCTGCGACGATGACTGGATTATTTTTTCGGTTTCCTTTCCTTCTGAAATGTCTCAGCGTTCCTTTTTAGACAGTCAGCAGCTTACACACAACGTAAATTTACCAGTATCGGAGCCCGTATGAGGGATGAAAATGTCACACTCGAACCGGTTCATTCAAAAAGTCTGGGGAGCTGCGGGACTGCACGTAGTCCCGCGGGAACGGGGATAATCGTAAATATAAATTTGGTACTTTCAACCTTGGTCACACGTTTTATATTACGTTTATATTGTATATATATATATATATAATAAATTAAACAAAACTGCGCTTTTAAAACGTATATTAGTGTCGGATAAACGCGCACGAACACCACCGCGCCGCCAGACAAGAAAACTTTTTTCACGTCGATACCAGATATTTTTTTACGTAGTTGCCCCATGGCCTTCCTTCTCCGACATTGTGACGTAACCACTCGGAGCGCGACGGCCTTATTTCTGGGAGGTGCTGCTTCAGCGCACAGCTTTTGCAACGGCGAGGACCCGAAACACACTTGGACGCCTGGGAGAAGTGTGTTTCGGCGTCTCGCCGCAGCCGGGCGCCAGTCACGTGGCTCTCCTCTCATCTGTTGTCCCGCTCCACCTTGTTCATTTTGGCGGCCGCTTCTCGTGATCTGCCAGGCTTCGTCAGCATATAGGAGGCTATAATCAAGGTCACAACAGACGCTACGAGCGGAGTGAGCGCGTGCCCTGAAACCATAACATTGAGGACACCTTTTTTTTTTCATTTACGCTGTTTGGACGGTGGAAACGCTGTCGGCTCAAGCTATCCAAAAGCGCACCCGCCAATGCGCCGAGAAGAAGACGGAGAAAAGGAAACAAGAGCGCGCAGGTACGTACGTCAGAACGCCGAGCTCTGATTGGAAGGATTAGTGGGTAGACCTAAAGCTAGCCGCCTTTGTTTCCACTGCACTCGTCGAACGCGTTGGAATCCGAAAGCCAAACTCCGGACGCCGACGTTGTGCGTTCTAAAGTGTTCGGCGAGTGTAGTACATACAAAGGCGGCTAGCTTTAGGTCTACCCGCTAATCATTCCAACCAGAACTAGGCGTTCTGAATGACCCTTTCGTCTCCTCTCTCTCTCTCTCTCTCTCAGTTTCTTGGCGCATAAGATTGTATCTGGTCAATCGCGCCGCAGGGTTCGCCGTGCTATGTTTCCTCATCTTTACACGTGTTCGCGGCGAAAAGTTTGGGTATCGCCGCCTGGTAGAATGTTTTCACAACCCAGAGTGAGGATACTTCAACTTCCTCTGCTGGTGCAAGCACGTCCATTGCCAAGCTCCTATGCATTATGAAAATTAAAGCATAACCGCGTGGGTAACACGTGCACTATCCACAGTGAGGAAAACAGAAGCGCCCCTAGCGAGCTTCTCGTCGCGAATATCTGCGCATACACCGTGCTAGAAGTCAAAAGGCGCTTCATAAAACCGCCCTGTATGAGATCGGTTTAAAAACGAGTTTGTGTTAGCGGTATTGCAATGGTGTCGCGGTAAAAGGAATGGTTTACCGTGGGCCGTTTACCGGTAGTTTAGGTTTTCTCGAGAAGCGGCAGTACGGGGTCACACTGCTTATACATCATACAAACGAGAGTCCGAAACAGATTCGAACGCGCGTCCCCTCGAGGTCGTTGGTTCGAATGCCTCATGGCAACGAGTTCAAAGCGAAAGCTGGCTCGCGGCGTTCGAACCACGGATATCGCGGCGTCCGATGTGTTGTTTTAAACCAACGCCACATTGACTAATCAAACACCCTGCACTAAAATGTCGATTTTATCTCCAATGAGAATGAACGCAGACACAAATTGAACACGACTGCTGTGTCAGCATTTGGCTGGTCCTCGTGTGCAAACAATCCGTTGAGGAACGCTAGGCGTCGGGCTGGGGCCCAATCGCTGCTTCGGTGCCATCCTACGTGCGATGATGTTCCGTGAAGGCAAGGCAGGCTGTTCGCAGGCCTTCATTATTCTATGTGGTAATGCTTGAATTCACCTTCCACGCCAGCAGCCGTCGTCGGTTTCACCGGTGCCCAAAAAGACTCACAAAGCGCTCGAAAGGAAGCGAACACACGAACTGACTGTGGCACGACATGGAAAGGAAGCGGATTCGGAGACACAGCGCGTCTCACTCACTTCGCTCGAAAAACTCTACGCCTACAACTCGATTCCCCGCGTCTTCAGCTAGAGTCGTCGCCGACGCCAGGTTTCGACGGAATCAGTAAGAAAGTTTATTCGCCAGACGCCGCCTCATTTCGGTCGGAAGGAGTCGGTCGCTGATAAGCTGGAAGCCTCCGTCGGTTTCTCCTCGAAGAACCTTCCTCTGCAGTTGCTCGCCTTCGAACGCCGCTTTTATTCGGTAGTTGATGCGGCGCGCCCACAAGCTAGCGTATCACAGCTTGTGCTTGAGGACGGAGGAACTTCAGATGCGACGGCAGTTCGAGTTTTATCTTTTACGGGGAATGACAACAGCGGGTGCCTCCTTGACGGCGAAGTTTAACGAAAGTCCGAGTGCTGTTCCATCAGTGGCGCTCTGGGTTGCGGTTCACTTTTTGTGTCTGTGTTTGCCTGTATTAACGTGTGTGTGTGTGTTTTCATAGCAATACTAAGAAATTTGGGGTAAATAACGTTCCAAGGGATCAATACTTATCTGACTTATTAGGCGTCACTTGTGAGCGAACCCGTCTTCAAAGGGCATTTTAAAAAATACGTGCCTGGATAGGCCACACATGTTACAACGATAAAAACCGACCCCCCTTCCCCTACCAAAAACAAATTAAAATAGTTCAGCACAATACTGACGTCGCGAGACTTATTCGAGCGATTTCGGAAACATGCTGTTATTTCCGGGTCGACATCTCGAAATAAAAACATGTTTAGGAATCGCTTCCAACTTAAAATACGGTCTCGCTCAGTAAATAAAGCTGTGAATTTGCTTTTTTTTTAATTTTGAGTTTATGATCATACGCATTTATGTTTAGGCCACAAATTTATTTTGTCCGGGAGCGCACAGTCCTGTTAAGCCGAAGGCCTCTTCGGCAAATTTCATAAGCTAAATGGTTTCTCCAATTTAAATGAAAAAAAAAAGGTACCAGGCTTCGTGATTTCTTGTGTTAGTTTTCTTGATAAGAAAACAAAGAGCCTGCCCTACAATCTGCAAACATTTTTGCTCCCTACCCCCCCCCCCCCCCCCCCCCCTTGCAACAGACGTAAGATGTACGGAGGGCATAAAGCCGCGTGGACTCACACAATCTTTACGTTTCGGCTCAAAGACTCGTCACACTCAAAGTTGTGGTTTAAGGTTTACGGCGTGTACCGACGATGACGTCGCGGTTTTGTCGCCGAAGTCTAATCCGCCAGCCCCGCCAGCCGTCGGGTTCAACATTCTGTTTGACGAGCCAGAAGTTTCGTCAGGAGTGACGTAGAGACCTCTGCCTGCTTCTTTCTGGACAGAAAACCTTTGACTTTTCCCGATTAGAGACTCCAATATTCGGGTCCCTTCATTACTTTCGCAACCTTACCTAGAAACTAGTTATATTTTTGGTCGTACGTATTACATTTACTTTATGTCCACTTCCGCTGCGCCTCCTTTTCGTGTGTCTATTGGAACCCGCGCTCTACGCGGAAGTGTTCGTCCTGTAATGCGATTTGCGAGACGTTAAGCCCTTTCGCGGGAAACCCAAATCTCCCGAGTGGTTCAGGCCTCGTCTCTAGACTTATCGTCTGTTTCCTTTTTTTTTTTTTTACGAGCCGGACGCTGGATAAATCAATCGCAGACTGTCACTAGGAATAGAAAAAAAAGATGTCTAGCGGCAACTTTACCGATGTCCGCTCATGAAAATCCGCCGATATTGTCACCCTGGTCATGACACAGCCAAAGCCGACGTTACTATAGGGGATTGCGAACAGGGCATCTGGAGGCCGCCATGTTCCTCCTCGTGTGAACACGCACGTACAATTGCTGGGCTTCCGGAGTTATCTTCACGCGCATACCGCACCTGCTTGCAACGCATTGATAACAGTCGGGACGCCTTGCTTGTAAACGCTTATTAGCGCCGAGATGCTTCGGTGGCGCCCTCGTGCTGCTCTCTCTTGTGACGTCGTTACCTTGAGAACAACAAGTTCGATGGTGTTTGTAATGAGCACGGTAGAAGATTGAGATCGTTGCGCTCTGAAACCTGCGGGGAAAACACAGTCAAAATTAAATTGCTTGCATAACTCTTATTTCTATGAATGAGAAACCCTTTGCTGACGTCATAGTCAACACTCAGCCAATCGTTGAAAGCCGACCAGCAGCTGAAGCACCACAGCGATGCTTTCGATCGCGCACGTCAACGCTAATTAGCACACGTCAACGCCACGCCCCAGCAAATGTTCAAAGTAAATAACTTAAAGCGTTGACGAACGCCCGTACAAGATTACTTTTGTCCAGCGCTTCGCTGCTGACCAGCTGGCGCGTGGCTCAATCCTGCTTTCTTTCTCCGAAGCGACAAAAATGCGCGCGCTTGGTTTTATTTAGATTTGTAAACCTCAAAATTTATATATATATAATTATATATATATATATATATATATATATATATATATATATATATATATATATATATATATATATATATATATATATATATATATATATATATATATTCACTGTCAGACTGCCCTTATAAAAAAACAATTACTTGGAAGTTTGTGGTTGTCCGTCCTTTCTCGTTTTCTTCCTCAAGTTTAATTATCCTCTACCAACCCGCTCGTTCTGTCCTTCAAAGAGCCCTTTGCGACTTTTTAAGGGCTCTTTCAAATTTTCAGATAACATACTTTTTATCATACATTCATATTAATTGTCGCTTTCGAAGTGAGCAGTTCGAAGAAAGTTGCCACACGGCGCGACTCTGCCTCTTTTCCGTTCCAGTGTGCATATTTCCAGGAGTGACCGCTGCGTGAAAAAAGACGGCGCTAGTTTTTCAAATCAGCCTCTTATGGCAGTTTCCCAACCGAGTTGTCCTTGTAACGTTGTCCGAAACCCACATCTCAAAATGAACAAATGCATAATTTACAGTTAAATTAAAAAAAAACATAGCCTTCGCACACTTTGTGTGCATAACTCAAGAAAACGATCAGAAAAGATGGCCATCGTACCCACCTCCATTGTCTACTTTCATTAGTCGTCCGCCATCTGCCTTCCTCGGCTATCGATATAGCTGATATCCTCAAAATAAAAAACACAAAACCATGGTTTATCTTAGACTTCATCGAGACAAACATATCCATGGTCTTCATCGATAAACTACAGGTTTCAACTAGGCCACACCACAAAGCCTGGCAGATGGCCACGAGAAACGGCCGCCGAAATGGAAAAGGTGGAGCGGCAGACAACGGATGAAAGGAAAGCCACGTGACTGGCACCCCGCTGCGGCGAGACGCGGAAACACACTTCTCCCAAGCGAACAAGTGTGTTTCGGGCCCTCGCCGCTGCAAAAGCTGCGCGCTGACGTCCAGGTTCCCTGAGAAATGGCTCTTTGATGCTCTGTGCTACCAGATCCTCGCGCTTTAAATCTGCGACGGGGCGCTCTATGGCCCCGTCGTCGAACTGCCAGGCTTTGTGAGTATAGAGGAGGCTATGGCCATTATAGTAACCGGCAGTCTAAAAAAAACGCAGGGGTTGCAGAAATAAAAACGATTACGCAGGCCAACTGGCGAGCGACCATACTGAAAAATGAAAAACCCCGGAGACGAGAGGAACATCCAGCAAAGTTTTAGGGGAGTTGTGCTAAAATAAAATTTAAAAAACACGTTTAAAACAACAATTTAAAATTTAAAGACGGTGTTGTGATTGTCCCAATTTATGGGTCCATCTCGTCTCTGGATTTTTTCTGTATAAATGCCGGGCGTTTGGAGCATCTGGTTGTCGCGCCACGGCCAGTGAGATAGCTGTATGAAAACGTTTTTGCAGATCGTTCTGACACCACCGATACCCCAATAACGACAACCGATAACGATACAACGCATGCGCAAGGGCGTCAGGGTGGAATATCGGGTATCGTGATCGGATCCCATCGGAACGATTAACTAGAACTCTCTACTAGCCGTAAGAACACCGGAGGACGATCTAAAAAGCAAGAAGCGCAAAAACAAAATAAAATACGTCCGGCGTTGTTGTTCTTGTTTTTTTCTTTTAATACAGGAAAATATTGCTTACTGAGAATGGCTTGTTTTGTGTTGCGCGTGTGCGCGCACTTTTCGTCGCCCTCTTTTTTTATTCATTTTTTTCCTTTCCCCTCACCTGACTTCCTTTTTCTTTGAAGCGGTAGAAAGTCAGCATGTCAACACCGGCTGACGTCCTCGTTTCTCCTTCCTATACTTTCAGCTGTTTGCTTTGCGCAAGAATGGCGTTTTGCAGTTCTCGTGCCAACTTATATTTTATACTCGTTTCGGAGCGCCGAACTATTTGGTCTCGCCTCGATCGAAGAAGAAAGCACCGTTGCGATGTCAAAATCAAGGTGTGCCGAGGTTAGAATAATCAGAAATCCTTAGAGCCACAGACATATGTTTTGAAGGCCTTAAGACAGAAGGTCACAATATAATCGGCTAATCGGCTACGGTTGAAGTGTTTACGCATAAAATAGCCTTACTCCAGTCTAGGCAATCCCGCTTGCATTCGCATAATATGTTCAAGTTTTGCGAGTAAATCTTCATTATTCTTATCTTTATAGTAAAACTACCGTCACGTTTCTGCGTTTTTAAGGTGGATGAAATTGCATAATGCTCGCAAAGTAAATGTCTAAGATTTTTTTTTTTTTTAACTAGGCAGCGTTATAATTACGTACTCCCCATCGCAGTACCTTCGATACCTTTGACTCTCTTTGGACGGTAACAACAATCAATTCTGACACACGCTTTTGGGTTTTTCTGTTAGCACATGAAAGAACCTCGCCCAAATAAGAATTAGATCTATTACCACTGCCATATTGGCAAACCCTATTTCTCTCTTTATCCTCCGTTTACGCACGCTGTAGGCATCAATTTCACAAGGAGCCGCGCCACCCTTCAAAATAGTTCACAGAATCGTCCCAAGTCAATCCGACGAGGTTTTCAGCTACCATATTTGTTTAAGCAGCCGATGTGTTGCGGTAAACGTGGAATAAGCTGAAGAGAGCTAACAACGCAATACTACTGCTTGCGATGCACTGACACTAGCTCAAGTTTCGTAAAATGCATCACCGAAACAGCAACAGAACAATTACAACAAGAGCAGGCCAACTGTAATCACCGATATGCTAAAGGACGCGGGACCTGTCAAGTTCGGAGCATCTTACACGATCAGCCCGCAGCCGACGAGTTGGCTGCATCAGCCTATGCGGAGCGCAAATTCGTCTGCTTCTTTTGCAGGGGCTGTGGCGACATCAGAATACCGAGCTCTGATTGGCTCCCATTGGAAGGATATTGGGTAGACCTCGAAGCAAACTTCCTTCATGTCTACCCACTATCCATTCAATCAGAGCCAATCAGAGCTCGGCGTTCTGACGTCACCACAACCCCTGCAAGAAAAGCAGACGAACTTGCACTCCGGTTCGTTGAGTACAACTTCTATGACGTCATCAGGCGGAAATAGAAGGACCACTTTTTGGTCGCGGTAAACATTACCAGTCGAAGACGCGTTCAAGGTACCATACTTGTACTGCGTACACTATTCGGGGTCCTCATTAAACGGCGCAGACTAAAAGAAAGAAGCGGATCGCGTCTCTAGAGCAGGAGACCAAGCCTACACGTCCCACCGGCGCTAATTTCCGAGTGCATCCCGTCGTTTTCTTTGCGCGCACGACGCTATTCGATTCCCCTTTCGGTGTTTTCCAGAGCAGGAGTTTCCGAAACACGCCACTGCCAGGTTGCTGCCGTCAATGCCGCCTTATGTTGTGCTGTTCTGGCCGCCGGTCTGACTTCTTCGAGGAGAGGTTTTCGCCGCTCGAGTCTTTGAAGCGTGACTCGAATTTTTTTCCGAGCCCAGACTGTAGGTAGCGGGATGCTCTGTGTTCTTTCTTTTTTTTTGTGTGTGGTGTGTGTCTTTTCGTTTCTTCCTAGTCATTTCCTGTAAGGAACGTCTGTTTCGTCGTCGCCGTTTCTGTCAATTAGCTCTGGCGCAGCTTGCTGTCAAAGATGAATGGCGGGCATTAGGCGATGGCACGAGAACCTGGTACTCTGGCTAACGATAAGATACGGTGATAAACAATAGTCTAATGAAACAAAATCCCAAATGTTCATCTTCGCGCTACCCGTGTCATGGGTTACGCGGGCTAATGATGTGCAGTATTTATTTGCTGTTTTGGTAGTATCTATCTAAGCAATATTCTCTTTACGATTGCATAGCTTGATAAGCAATCTTAAGAGATCACTTATTCAGGAAGTGATTCTAATTGTTAACTTGCTTGTCTTTACTAGATAGCGTGTTTAATTAACCGCCTTTACTGATTTGGTACCTTTCCATGTTTCACAAAAGAATTTTGTTTCATCAGTGCTAAGCTGCACCTGCCGTAATGCTTCAGCGCTGCAGGATGTTTTTATAAATAAATGAACGTACTTATTAACTAACACCTATCTATAAAAAGAAGTACATTTGACAATTAAACCTCTTTAATCACCAAGACAAAGCTTAAACAAAACAAAAAGAAGCTTCGTGTAAATTTAGATAATTTTACCCTAAAGGTTTTTCTTCCAGAGATTACATGCATCAAGATCGTTGCTTTCTCTGCCTGTAAGCTTTTTGTATTTTCCTAATACTATTCAATTTCTTTTTTTATTGTAAGCACCACATTAACATTGTTCAGATGTGTACAGTAATCTTTATTTTATGCGGTCATTTATGCATTTTAGTTGAAGACATAAGTTCACCGAAGCCGCAGTGGTGCGAGAAAATTCGATTATTATACCCGCGTCTACCTATCTAGTATCTACTACGACGCAGGAAGAGGACATTTCACACACCATATCCAAGCAATCGACGTCGTTGCGTATTTTTTCCAAGTTAATAAAATCAGAAAAAACTAGAGCTTTTTGTTTTATGGGTTTTGCAGTTTGGTCGAAGGAAATAGGAAAGGACTGGCTAAACTGTCCTATTTCCAATCATCGGGACTTTCTTTGTTTGCTTTTTTGTTTATTATTTTTGCTGTTGGTTCATGGCTATCGTCGCGCATATTACAATTACGCGTGGGATGCCCCGTCATTTCCCTAATATTTGATCCGGTTCCAGATGACGAACCAAATAAAAATGTAAACTCGTTTTATTTTATTTTTCGTTTCTTTCATTGTAAAAACGTTGTGTGTGTGTGTGTGTGTTTGTCTTTTTTTTTCTTACCGACATTTTGCTGCCCTACGCTTGGAGTCAGTACGTATGATGGCTTTTTAACGACTTGAGGAAACCAATTTCCGCTGCTCTAGCGCGCATTTTCGCTGCAGTACCGTCTCCGGGCTTTAGACTTCCGGTGTCGGAAGCGCGATATGAAACGCCAGTTTGACCTGGCAAACGCTTTTCTTCTTTTATTTTTGCCTATTTGTTTGTAGTACTCATATCTCGCGCTAGTCTTTACCTAGGAAAATGCAGGCAGAACGTGTTTTTTTTTCTTTTGTGTATATGAGTTAGGTTTGTTCACGGGCTCGCCAGGCAAGTTTATGTAAGATAGTAATAGAGGCGTCCTTCGACTGACAGCTAAGCAGGATCAAGCAAGAAGAAGTTTGAAGCTGCGCGAAAGTTTAGTCGTATATTAAAAAAGCGCAGGCTGTTTTTGTGACTCAGGATTTTGTAAGTGCGTCTGCCCGATAAACATGCGAAAGAAGTCGGGGGCCGTACCTGTTCAAGTTTCACGAGGTGCGGTGTTTAGTTGAGACCCACTTGGGCATTTGCACGTAACAGTGCGCCCACAAAATGCAGATAATTGTCGCACAATCTCGAGAAAAATCTTATCCATAATCGGGATCCTCGCCTTAAAATACACTGTTAATAATAAGAAAGAAAAGCGCCAGAAATGCTCACCAAAGTAATCACCATCTGAAATAATCAAAGCTCGTGCACTTGCATTTTGACGTCATCACAAGCAGATCGAGCGTAGACGCAGATTGGATACGAGTGCAGCGTCATCGCTCGGCTTGCACCTCGTGTCCAATGAACGCGTCGAAGCACGGTCGGTGTCGGACTCGGATCCAATTGCAGAACTCGTGCCATCTGATTGCGGTGACGTCACGCGGAGGTAGATGAAGCCGTTGCACCAGACTTTGGTTCTTCTAGGTAGGTGTTGACTTACGTGTGAATGCTACGTTCAAAACGAGGTAATTGTTCTAAAATAACGCAATCTTAAATATACAAACAAACAAAAACTAGTCCGCAAAAATACCTGGCACGCCGTCCTTTACTTCGAGTTTTTGACGAACCAAAGTAACCCAAAATTTGTAGTATTTTATTCGAGCTTCTAGGGAAAGGCGATAGAAATTAAGTAACATATCTACGTCCCCTCACATATTTAAAAGTAAAAAAACAGATTTAATTCCTGCGCGATATTATTATTTGTCTCTCTCAGTGACCGTAGTTACTAGGCGTACCGTAAAACCTAACAGGTTTTACTCCGTTTTTACGCCTTTAGTGAAAGGTTTTAACTCTTGCCGACGAGAAAAGCGGCGCAAGTAATGTTTACGCGACGAACTTATTTACCGGTCGAAATAAACAGCCAACGCACCGCACCTCCTCGACACCGTTAGCGCGAACGAGCCATCACGAGTTTTTCCTGCTTTCCTCTCGGTATTGAAGGAATGTCGTCAAAACTACTCTAGTTCTGGAAAGTGCTCAGTTCAGGTATACTAGCCTAAGTGGTGAAGTGTGATGCCTGCGAGTATACTTTCAAAAGTGAAATGTTAAAAAGCGCCGGCGTCGTGTTCGCACTAATAGTGTCGCGCAGTGTTTATACGTCCATCAGCCTGCTCGCCGATGCAGTCCAAACCGGTTCTCCCTTTATCTTCGAGTCTTCGGACGCACCATTTTGTTTGGTTTCGGCCGCAAATTTTAAGAATGAAACAAAATTTACAAATGCAAGGTTGCGGAGAGTTTGGCAGACTTAACAATGGCACCGACTACTTCATCACTTCAGGGTGAAATGCAAGACAAAACTTATGGTGGTATGAAAGGGGTGTAAAAATTAGGAAAAACAAAACAAGATGAAAAAAAAAGAAGCATTACAATTGTAACACGGTCGCACCAGCATACATATGGAACGGTTGGGTATACAGGATCACAAAATCCCAAGGCCCACCAGAAAACGATAAGCCAATGCCACACACGCGCCGTTTTACGCTACGTTCTACCACAGCCGACACTCCGATCTGACGGAGACAGCAGGAAGATCCTAAAGAGCATCCTCGCGTCACTGATTGTCTTTGTATGTTTCCGTCAACGGTTAAGCCAATCACGCAAGAAAATAGGCCCAAGATCTCGGCGCAATTAGCGCTGCGTGTCATCGGTTGAGCCGGCGATGACAAAGGCACAGAGCGTCATGATGATGCACTTTTGACACTGCTTGATTGGCTTCATCTGGTTGTATACTATCAACCGCGCTCGCAATTAGCGCGGAACGGACTGTAAAACCGAGGGAGGAATGTGTAGCGATGGTGGCATGTGCCGCCGTCGCTGTAGCTACGAGGTCCCATTGGCAACTGCAACTCCTTTCTACATTATAAAACTCTATTTTGCACTGGCAAAAACTGCATCTCAAAGCTAAAATAAATAAAGAAAGCATCCCCAGAATTGGTGTCGGGTGGCGTTAACGCACATCCGTCAATGGGAGATGCGCAAAATAGCGGCGCCCCTAGCGGTTCATTTGCACTTTGGGAGCAGAGACTGTCAACGGGTTGTTTCGGTTTCGCCGAGTTGTGCTTTTCTCGTCTGCGGATTGCTCTGCACTTAGGCGCGATGCAGTAAGTACACCTTTTCTTCTCGTCTCTACATATCAGATATAGGGAATAACGAAACAATTACAATTTTGCTGGCACGGGGAGCGAACAAAAACGCCGCAAAGGCGAAGATCAAATGAACGCAGATCGACCTACGGCAAACGCCGAGCCAGCTCACTGCCTGCATTTGACTGAAACGTCGAGAACAGCCACTGAGACTAGTACTACACTTTTATGACACCCTTGCTTCACCAATTGCTGCTTTCAATCTCGCTAACACGAACCTCGCTGTACGAGAATGCGTTCCAGCGCAAACATGCACCTCTTGCTACGTCGCTGTGAGCAAATCGGCCACGGGAATGAGGGTATTATAAAACCGGAGTACTAGTCTCAGTGGTTGTTGTCGGGGTTTGCCAGAAAATACACGCAATGAGCTGGCAAGGCGTTCGGCGTAAACGTCGACCTGCGTTCACCTGACTTCGCCGTTGAGGCGTTTTCGCTCGCTCCCCGTGCCGGCAAAATCGTAATTGTTTCGCTATTCGCTGTGTCTGATATGTAGCGACGAGAAGTAAAGGGTACTTGCGACAGAGCGCGTAAGTGTCGAGAAATCCACGACGACGTGAGCAATGGCGGTGCGGAGACGATAGCAGACGACAGATGCACAACCCGGCGACACCGAAACCGAAACTACCCGCTGGCAGTCTCCTGCTCCCAAAGTGCGCCTAGAACCGCCAGGGGTGCTGCTGTACTGCATATTGCCCATTGCAACCGCTCGCCAGTACAACGCGTTCCCTAAGTGCCAGTATACGACCAGCATGAAAAACGAGACAACAGAAAGATGGACGAGTGACTTAAGCCCACCGGCGTAAGTCACCCGGAAATACACCATACAAAAAACAGTCTGGAGACAATGTCTGAGGAAGTGCTTCTTTCTCGTATGACGATCCTGACACATTGGTGACACAAAAACTGTCCGCCAACTTGTTCCAGGATGTATGAAACAAACATGGTTCCAAAATGTTTGAGGCGTGTCGTCAAACAATTCTGTCATCGCTGCATGCAGCCAACTCCGTGACCTTTGTAGGATGTATAAACAGTGTGACTGCAGCAGTTGGTGCACACTCACCAATTAGAGCCGCTCACCGGTACGACGGGTTCTCCAAGTGCCAGAGGGCTCAAGTCGTCGCTAAGGGAATACTCTAGGAATACGCAAACTCAAAGAGGGAAAAAAATACAAACAGCGTGGAAAAAAAAATAGTCTGGGAGGTGCACGAGGGATTTGGGGTATAACAGAAACAATGCAGCATAGACTAGCCGGCGGTCCGCTCTTTCTATCTTCCTCGCCCCCTGTTCGCCGTTATGACGCAGGGGCGCGGAAGGGCAAGTGCGGCCGGGGAGTTGTTGGATATTGCGTCGTTTGCAATTCAAATCGGGCGCGCGCGTTCTTGCGTGAGCGCCGGCGGTGCGTACGCGAAATTCCGCCGGGAGATGCGCCTACTTCCCCGAGACTCGAGCTGGGACACTTTTCTTCAATTCCGACCCTGGAGCCGCCGCCTGCAGTCCCCGTGTTCGCCATTATTGCCAATGTTTCTCTTCTTGTTCGTCTCCGCCTTTTGAAACCTGAATATAAAACGTGTTTTATTTTTTTTTTCGAAGGACGACAGTTGTGTCGTGCTCGAAGGTCATTACTACGAGCAATGTTATCCCGCGCGAGCACTCTTTGATTCTTGCATTTGATTGGTTCCGCTCGCGTGGAGGCTTGAAACTTCCACGCTAAAACTGCGGCCACATTGCCAAGACACCTTACAAAAATCAGTCTGAAGACAGTGTCTTATGCGTGTGCTTGCTTGCATGACGGTCTTGTTTCGTTCGTCAGGAAACAAATAATGTCATAAATGATCGATGTACAGATCTGTATCAAGCAATCCTGCTTCGAACATGCATGAGTCGTCTTCGCAGATAATCATGTCCTCGTGGCTGCAGCGGTCGCCGGGTTGTTTCGAACAAAGTGTGATCAACGTGAATCCATAAAATGGAAATGAATTTTGCTTTTTACGTTTTTTTATTGATACGGACGGATCCAGCTATCTTAAAACAAATATGTATATATATATATATATATATATATATATATATATATATATATATATATATATAGAGAGAGAGAGAGAGAGAGAGAGAGAGAGAGAGAGAGAGAGAGAGAGATATTGAAAGCAATTTGAATGCAAATTCAGCGCGTACCATGTGGCGTACATGAAACATAAAACATATATATTGCGCGAGCGCAGCTGACTGGGTAGGCGGCGCGCTCGTGCTAACGGTTATCACGCGTTCTTCCACGCAGAAAGCCCAGGTTCGATCCCTGGGAGCGCCGCGTCTTTTATTTATTCTTCCAATTTTAGATTTCTGGTAATTTCGAGAACCGTATTGCTCGTTCTAGGTTAGAATGTTCTGCGCACCGAATGTTCCGGGCCGAATGTTCCAGTAGCTCCACGCGTGCACGCAGGCTCCGCGTAACCAGCCGGACTCAGTCTCGCCCAAGCGTTCGACTCTGCTGCTACGCCGACCGGCGCGAAAACCCGCTGAACCGGAACTGACGTCAGGTACAAAATGCCTGTAATAGGGGCAAATAGGGCGATTCTTCCTATTCGCGAAGCGAGCCTAATGGCTTTTCAATACTGAGTCCTCTTCTGAATGGCGTGGGCGCCGAGTAGCGCAGAGCCAGTCTTTGAAATTCCCCTTGCACAATGGTTCCGGAGCCAAGAACGAAGCCCGTCTTGGAAGTCAATTACAATCGAGCGACTCCAGCTTCGGCGAAAACAGGTTTGTCGGAGACTTTAAAATGCGCGGACATCTAATCAAGATAAAAAAGAATTCGACATTAGATCACTCGCGGAGAGCGCCCAGCAAATCACAATGGCATGAAACCTTCTTTGTCTAGGAATGAAATTTGTAATGGGTCACTGAGCACACCGTTTCATCTGCTTACCACTTGGACGTAGGTCATATTCTTTTTTGTTTTCGTCGAAAAACACCGACTCATTCGAATATTCCTTGACTATTTTTTTATAAAACAAGTGCTGCTATTTCACTATCCTTTCTCTCCCCTTCCTTCCCTCAAAACAAAAGAAAAAAGAAAGAAATCCGATGAGAGAGCCAATTTTTCCGGTGAACGAAGAAGAGCTCCAAATTTGGAAACCTGCGGTCGAATTGTAGTCAGGTTTCCAGGTCCGTTCTTTTGAGTGCACTGTACATTCCTTTTCCATCCTCGTGGGAAGCTCCTTACGGAAGCTGCAGTTTCTCGTTCTACGGAAAAGTAGGTGCGGTACCATGTTCCCCAAAAAATTAACGTACGTTTTGTATGTAGGATACACTTTGCGGGCCTCGCCGTTCGCTGAACTTCTTCAGTCAGTAACAGCAACTGGCTCTCCGGGAAGGGGGGGGAGTTATGTGCATGTTGATGCGCAGACCTTTCTAAAGCATCCAATGCAACATCAGGTAAGTACAATTCGCGTGTTCTGAATAGAATAGCTCTACGTCATTCACATCCTTCACATGTCTTGGGAATTAGACCATACACCGGATCTTTTCGAAGTGATCAAGTCAGGAAGTCGCTGCGCTATCATAGCTCCTGAGAACTTGAAAAGCGAGGGCGTGACTTGCCCTGAGCATCTTATTTTGTTTCGCATCCCGGATGTTCTTGTTATACGATTTTTATTTTCACTGTACCGCTACTGCCATGTCCCGCGCACACGCCTCCTTGGTTAATGTGGAAATTAAGACTGTAAAATGTAAATAAGAACGTAATAAATTTATTGTATTATAATGCAGAGCATTGTATTGTACTGTATTGTGTTGCATTGTTATTATGGCTCCGCTGCCAAGGAGACTGCGGCGTTAGCCGAAAAGGGCGACGAAGATGAAATAACAAAGCAACATGTTTTTACATAATGAAACATGCCCAGCGTTTCTTAAACTGTCAATAAATATGCCAGGTGTTGCAGCGAAAACTAAACAAATTCCTTCAAATAGAATGGTCAAAATAAAATAAAACAAATCACTTTTTGGGAACGAACTGCCAACCGCAGCGGACGTCAAGGATTTAAAAAAAATTCTAATTAGCTAAATAAATAACATAGAAACCCCTAAATCCGTTAATTCTAGAAAGTCTTAAAGTACGTTTGAAGCGTGAAAGTGCGCTCAAGGTTGCACTCGTGGAGCATGCAGGCACACGATTTGCGACTGCAAAAACGTGGATGATATTCTCATGATCCGCGTTTTCGCATTTTCCAGCCTCGTGCCCTCTGCACGAGGGGTAACGTTAGCGCTCTCACGCTCTTCACACGTGCTTTAAGTCTCCCTATAACCGACTGATTTTGGTATTTTTTAGGCCACCCAGGTATTTTCTATTTGGAACCGTATGTTTCTTTTCACTAACACGAAAAGTTGATTAGTAAGTTTTGAATATTTAGTTAGAAATGTAGTATTTTTTGCAACTTCTGATGTCCGCTGTGACTAGCCGATTCTTCCCAAAGAGGGTTGATTTTATGTGAAACGTTTTTTGGTTAGGTGTTCGTCATTTCCTGAAGCCCAGATAAAGCGTGATCGCGAGGCTCGACACTGATTGGTGGACGGGTGGGAGAGGATCAGCGAGGTGCTCGACGCTGATTGGTTAACGGTGAGGTCATGTGACCAGAGGGGTAGGCAAACACCTCCAAGAAAACAAAGCCGCAGTGCTGATAGA
Source organism: Ixodes ricinus (assembly GCA_037355805.1). Lineage (NCBI taxonomy): Eukaryota > Metazoa > Arthropoda > Arachnida > Ixodida > Ixodidae > Ixodes > Ixodes ricinus. Next base: position 8,852 of record JAZHYW010025130.1, on the reverse strand, counting down.
GATGCGTTCATCGGCGAAGGCCAACGCTGTGCAAAGACTGAATACGACGATTGCGTCAACGTTCGGCTCCAGCTTGACTCCGAAGCCGAGCCCTGACGCAGCACTCGTTTCCAATCTGTGTCCAACGTTGGCCTTCGCTGGTGACGCGAAAATGTCAGCAGCACTACGGCCTTGTCTTCTTCTAGGTGGTGTTGGGTAGGCGAGGAGGAGTGAGGTAGGTGAGGGAGTGCTCGACCGTCTGTGCGCAGTGAAGGAGCTGAGCTCGCGAGTGTGGAAGGCTCTGGGAAGATCGTCAGGTTTATCAGCCCGGTTAGCGGTAGTATGGCTTAGATCTATGAACAGCTATCAAGTGTACACATGGTACGCGTTAAACTATCTGATGAAGAGCGCCGCGAACGTACGCGTGTGGCGTCTGGAAACTCAGAGTATCGCCAAACGTTTGTGGTGGTAGAACGTTTGAGCTATGCAACACAATTCCCTAGAAATCTGCCATATTCAATTTTTTTCTTTCTTAGCCAACCTGTTGGTACGATACTTATTGTTAATTTCTTGGCTGAAACAACCGGCATATTCGAGGCGGTACAACCGCACCAGATGTTTTAATCGTTGGATGCGTGTCGCGAACCGTCTCCGAGCCTCCCGAGTTTGTGGCTTCTGCCCGGAGTTCGTGTTCGCGTACACAACCGTGAAACGCTCGGGTGCCCTTCCGGCAAAGCTCTTCTCCCCAAAACAGTGTAGCCAAACAAAGCGCGTTTCTGGATTGAAAGGGCCGTGTGAAAGTTAATGTGATGCAGAATAAATTACTACTCGCTTTCTTACTGTCGTCTCCTACCGTTCCAGTTTTTCTTTCTTCCTTCCCTTTCATCGCTTACTCACTCTTTGTCGCTGATACGCGCTCAGTATCTGGCACGGCTGCGGCTTTGCGGAGCTTCCCTGATTACATTATACTTTCAAAGACCCCGAGATCGCGGGAAATTCTGTTCCTATTTCTCGCGATCAGCTTCTGTCTTTATCTCGTTTATATCTTACAGGCTTCAAATTAAGGAAGAATGTGGCCCTGATTGTGACATTTTCTTTTGATGAGAGAATAGAAGAAAACAAATAATTTTGATATTCTGCTGTTGTTTTTTTGTTTGCGTAGTACACAGGCAGTTATATAAATAGTATACTCCATTTTACTTTAACCGCAGCCGATGCACCGATTGAATGAGGCCAAATAGGCGGCATCAAAAATGCTTCGTCACGGTGATCATCGCCTTTGTGCCGGTGACAACGAACGTAAAAAGACGACAAGCTCCGGGATAATGCATTTTTGGAGCCGCTTGATTTGTCTCCGTCGCGTGGTAGCGTCGGCGTCGGTCGAACCAAACGTTGAAGGAAGTTAATATAAAAACCTCGTAAATACAAAACATACAAAAAATATAAGAAGACGGAAACAAACATGCATGTTTGATTCAATGCATTGACACGATTGGATGGCTACCGGCTCTTCTCAGTCAATTAATAATGCTTAGTTCAACATGCTCATTATCATCCAGGCTGTATGCAACCAACTGAAATCTTTATCGTCCGTACGACAAAAATGTTTCGTCGAAGATGGTTTCATTTCCAACTCCCGCATCAGACGGAAGCCTCGAATTTCTTTCCACGACAACGCACCGTAAAAATCAAGGATTACGAACACTTTTTTTTTTCGAATGCAAAATATACCGAATTAAATCCCATTGCCGGTGTGCCTCTTTTTCATACTTGCGAAGACAAGACTCTTTCCCCGCTGTCAGGAAAGCGCCAGAGGAGGCCCCAGTGCCTTCCCGAAGGAAAACCACCCCACCACCCTTGATCCCCTTCTGTTTCCCGACAGGGAGAAAATTGTCCCGCTGAAGCCTCTCGCGCGTTTTTGTCAGGGATCCTCGCGGCACATGCGTCAAACAAAAGCTGCACGAGCCCGCGTAAGCAGAGCAGCTGCCGTGGGAGCATTTCGGTGCCGAGAGCCTAGATAAATCCTCCAATTCCACCAATAATATGCTTCCCTTTTTCATTTTCTTTTTTATTTTCTTTTTTTTTAGCTAGCGGGTTTTGTTTGGAGTACGGGATTACCTTGTGCACGACGGAGGCACCCGTTTCTGAAACGAGCGCTGGCGTGGGGGGCTCTGAAATGGGAACGAAATAAAGTACCGAGAACGAAGCAGCGAACAGCTCTAGTCTACTCGGAGATGGAATTCGTGTCGGCTCTAACGAAGTTTGCGCAAAGCTCGGGAGAGAGAGCACGCTGCCAGTTTGCGTTTTTCTGTCACTCTGTCCGCAATACATGCGTTCCCAACTCAACACACGGGGCGAAGAAGGATTTTTTTTCTTTGTTTCTTCTTTCAACGTGTCTGCTTTGAATGCAACTGCGGACGTTACCCTGCCATGCCTTCCGTCGTCCAACGAGCAGAGGGTGCGCGTACGTTTCCCCATTGCAGGGAAGAACCGCTCGGCAGTCCGAACACGCTGCACAACGTCTCCCAGGGTTTTCAAAGCTGCGTTGACGTCATATGGGGAGGATGCCACGAAGGTGTGTTTGTTTTCGGTGGAGCGTAAAGCCCGGATCACGGTGCTCGTACATTGTACAAAAAACAATCTGCAAACACGAGTCAGTGTCACAATTTGCGGTTCGAATGTCGCGTGCCAAGTTTTCTCCTCGAATTCACTGCCAACCGGCATTCGAAGCGTGAATCTTGCGGCGACTCGCGTTAGAATATGCAAACTGTTTTTTGTATGATGTAGAAGGAGTGCGACCCAGCTTAAGAAAAAGCAGGATAGGATTGCGCGTAATCTTTCGTGGCGCACGGAAAAAAAAAACGTTTACTCGTAAATTAGTAGCCTTCTTGGGCTTTTATGTTCTTATTTCTTTCTTTCTTAAAATTTTGAACTCACTTTGAGTCGTCTTTACTGACAGATAATTAGGCATAATTAAATTTATTCCCGTTACGCAGAATGTTTATCTTTCCTTTAAAGTACTTCTGTATGAAAACTCACTGGACAGGTTTCGGTCTTAATTGGCTTACCGACGTAATGTACACTTTTGATTCCGGTGGTCTTTACATTTTATATCTTGACAAACATCTCTGACCATCCTCTTCAATTTTACCACTGTCATCGTTTTTACAGAACAGGAGAACGAATAATAATTCAATTATCTCTTAGTAATTCTCGGGTCGTCTATTTAATAAGTAGAAATGTAAATATAGATTTAATGTGTTCGGATCTGCCGCATTTTTATATATAACAGGCTTGAGTTCTTAGAGATTTTTTTATTCTGTTATTGCATTGTTTCTTGACCGGAAGTTATACCCACCAAATTCAAATTCATGTCACATAAGTCAACGAAAAAATATTTTTAATAATATTATTGCCTCTATTTCCCATGGTATGGGGTTTGCCAACGAATCCCCATAAAACAAAGGCGTAATTCAGCCTGCAGTTTTCCGAATTCTTAAAGAACAATAAAAAAAGCTAAAAAATATGGTATCTAATCCTTCGACAATATTAAGTTCGAAACGTTATTATACAAAACAAAAAAGAAAAAAACACAAGAAACGCGCACATTTACTAAGAGCGAATAAGCAAGAAATAATATATATATATATATATATTGTGACGAAGAGAAGGTCTACGGTGCGTTTCGGAAAAACACCGAGGCTGAGGGAAGACGAGGAGGAAGAGGCTCGTTCGGGCAGAGCGCGCGATTAGCTGAATTCCCAACGGCCTTTCTCTCAACCTGGCTACCACACTGTAAATAATAAACCCCATCAGTTTGTAACATCGTTTCCTTACAATTGGTGGAGGTGCGGGTTTCCCCAACTATCCGGACTTCACTCGCAAGTGTTCCTGCGTCCTGGACCACTGAAATCGATGCGACGCCACGGGATATCACGCCAAGGAGCCTCGGACGATGCAGCGCAGGACACCGCTTCTGACCAGGCACCTACTGTTGCAGGTGCAACCACTATCCTGTGCGCCGGAGCCCTCCGTCAGCGGGACCCGAAGCTCTTCAGCGGGATCGGTGACGATGACATTGAGGACTGGTTGGAGTCAGTTGAAAGGGTGAGCCTCCACAACAAATGGGATGACATCGTCAAGCTCAATAACGTAATTTTTTATTTGACCGACGTTGCGAAACTATGGTATACCAACCATGAGTCAGAGCTGGTGACCTGGCCCGAATTCAAAGCAAAGATCCAGGAAGTATTTGGGAAGCCTGCCCAGAGGAAGCTCGTCGCGAAGAGGGCATTGGCATCACGCACCCAACTGCACGATGAAAGCTTCGTTAGCTACATCGAAGATGTCCTTAAGTTGTGCAAGCGTGTTGACACCCACATGACCGAAGATGAAAAACTGAAGAACATCATGAAAGGCATTGCCGAAGATGCTTTTCAGATCCTTGTCGTCAAAGCGCCAGCGACTGTCTCTGAAGTCATCGACATCTGCCAGAACTTCTCTGAGCTGCGCCTTCAGCGTTTGCCAGCCAAACGCAAACTGGAACCCCCGCAGAGCTGGCCAGCCTGACAACTGCAATCGAAGGCTCCGTCGACAAATGGGCCGAGCTCCGATGCGTCATTCAAGAGATCGTACGTGACGAAGTGGCTCGCCAATTAGGAAAGCCTTCGACCGCTCCGGAGTCCTTTATCTCACCTTCGATCAGAGCACTAATTCAGGATCAAGTCACAGCCGCGATCCCTTGCACCGTTAGGCCGCCCGCCGCGTCACCGCCGCTTGTGCCTCAGGTGCCTACGTATGCCGAGATGGTAACACGTCCGGTACCCGCTCGAGTCTTCCAACCACAGCCGCCATTTTCTCCTCCTCGCTGGCAAGCACGCAGGGCTGACCTTTGGAGGACGCCAGAAAATCGTCCTATTTGCTTTTCATGTGGATACGTTGGACATATCGCCCGTTTTTGTCGCCGTGGAAACTCCGAGAGTTACGCCGCCCCACCGCAAGCACAGTATCAACCAGCTTTCGGTTCTGGTCGCCGCAGTGATGAGTATTCATCCCAAGATTACGTTGGACCACAACCACGGCAAAGGCAAGGTAGATCTCCATCTCCCAGGCGGCGTTCGCTGTCTCCCCTGCGACCACGTACTACATCGCCCATTGCAGAGGGAAACTGCTAGGAGCAGTTCCAGAGGCGAGAACTGCAAATCCTTTCACATCTTTAAGTCCTCGTCCAGTTACCCGAAATATGATAGATGTAGTTATTGACGGTTTGTGCACTCAAGCATTAATTGACACCGGCGCCGCAGTGTCAGTTCTTCGTGCTGACCTTTGTCGTAAGTTGAAGAAAGTTACAACCCCGTTTTCTGGTCGCCCCTTTAAAGCTGTTGGTGCACAAAACATTGTCCCTGCCGGTGTCTGTACAGCACGTATTGTCATTCAAGAAGTGTGTTACTGTGTCGAATTTCTGGTGTTGTCTTCCTGCTCTCATGACGTCATTCTTGGGTGGGACTTTTTAAAAGCAACAGAGGCTGTTATCGACTGTGGACGTGCCGAAGTAGATTTCGCTGAAATCCACCTTCCCGACGACAACATTGCTGTGGACACGATCAAATTATCCCTCCTTGATGACGTACGAATTCCTCCATTTTCGTCTGTTCCTTTACCGATTCAATCATCCAGAGTCTCGGCGTCTCCTCTAATGGTCTCCCCTTCCGCAGTTTTTTTTCGTAAGACAGGTATCCTTGTCCCTTTTTCTCTGCTTCGCCTTGACAATGGCACCGCATTTCTTATGGCTTTAAATATGTCTTCTCTTCCAATAATGCTTCCTGCAGATGAAGTGGTTGCTTTCGCTGAGCCATACGAAGCTATCGAAGTATTTGATTTCGATAATTCTCTTTCTGAATGTTGTTGTCCATTAGCCCCGCAGCGAGAGGACGAGGACCAGTTCTTGTTAGCGACCATAGATAGCCACCTTGATTCGTCCCAAAAGACCTCAATTCTCGCCGTTCTACGCAAGTTTAGCTCCATATTTGATCGCCCGCAATCCACCTTGGGACGTTCCACGTCGGTAGTTCACCACATCGATACCGGCAACGAGAATCCCCTACGTCAACGCCCATACCGAGTTTCAGCGTCTGAACGAAGCGTCATCGAGAACCAGGTCACCGACATGCTTGACAAAGGTGTCGTCACGCCCTCTACGAGTCCATGGGCGTCACCAGTCGTCCTTGTCAAGAAAAAGGATGGCACCATAAGATTTTGTGTTGACTACCGGAGATTAAACAAGATCACCCGAAAAGATGTATACCCAATGCCAAGAATCGACGATGCCCTCGACTGCTTACACGGAGCTGAGTACTTTTCTTCTCTAGACCTCCGTACAGGCTATTGGCAAATTCCTATGGCCTCCAACGATCAAGAAAAAACAGCTTTCATAACACCCGATGGCCTGTACCAGTTCACCGTCATGCCCTTCGGCTTATGCAACGCGCCGGCAACATTCGAACGTATGATGGATGCAGTGTTGCGCGGCCTCAAGTGGAAAATATGCCTATGTTATTTAGACGACGTAGTAATATTTTCAAACACGTTTGAGCAGCACCTGCGTCGCCTAACCGCCGTATTGTCTTGTCTCAGCAACGCCGGCCTTCAGCTCAACGCAAAAAAATGTCGATTTGCAGCACGGCAAATTAAAGTGCTTGGCCATCTCGTGTCCAAAGACGGCGTTCAACCCGACCCTAGCAAAATTCAGGCCGTTTCCGACATGCCCAGGCCATCCACTCAAAAAGAAATTCGAAGTTTTCTTGGACTTTGTTCCTATTTTCGACGTTTTGTACGCGGATTTGCATCCATAGCGGCACCCCTGCATGATCTTCTAAAGAAATCCTCACACACATTTCCTTGGACATCGCAGTGCGAGGCTGCTTTTAACCAGCTCAAAAATATTTTAACATCTGCCCCGATACTTCGGCATTTTGATCCTACTGCCCCAACAGAACTTCGTACTGATGCCAGTGGCTTTGGGGTTGGAGCTGTGCTCGCACAAACCAAGCCAGGATTCGGCGACTACGTTGTCGCCTATGCAAGCAGGGCTCTCACAAAACCAGAAAAAATTACACCGTAACTGAAAAAGAATGCTTGGCAGTCGTCTGGGCAGTTACCAAGTTCCGCCCATATCTTTATGGTCGAAAATTCAACGTTGTGACCGACCACCACGCGCTTTGCTGGCTGTCATCTCTGAAAGATCTCACGGGACGCCTTGGTCGATGGATGCTGCGGTTGCAAGAGTACGACTTCGTTGTTCTGTACAAATCCGGCCGCAAACATGGCGACGCCGATGGTCTCTCTAGATGTCTCCTGCACTCTGAACCACCAGACCTACCTGACACTGATGAAGACCCTATCACCTTATCGGCGTTAAACATTGTCGACATGGAGCAAGAACAAGCAAGAGATCCTTGGATATCTAAAATTGCGACTGTTGTCAGAGGCCCTGCATCTTCCCCAAACCGCTCACTACGCAGACAGTCCAAGCATTTTCGCATTCGAAATGGCCTTCTCTACCGGCGCAACTATTCGCCCGAAGGCTGCCATTGGCTTCTTGCCATTCCCCGTCAGTTGCGACGTGAGGTTTTAGAATGCCTTCACAACGACCCAACATGTGGTCACGGAGGTCTACTCAAGACCTACAATCGGGTACGCTCACGGTACTACTGGCCAGGGCTTTATGGAAGCGTCCAAAAGTTTTTGAAATCGTGCCTCCAATGCCAACGCCGTAAGCGGCCTTTACATTCATCTCAAGGCCTGCTTCAACCCATTCCGTGCCCAGAACGACCATTCGACCGTGTCGGAATAGATCTTTTTGGCCCACTTCCTCACTCCTCCTCTGAAAATCGCTGGATCATCGTCGCCATTGATCACCTAACGCGTTATGTTGAAACCGCTGCTTTGCCTACCGCCACAGCGGAAAATGTGGCCAACTTTTTCTTGAACCAGGTTGTTCTCCGTCATGGTGCCCCGAAAGAACTCCTAAGTGACCGCGGAACTGTGTTTCTTTCTAAAATCATCCAAGAGGTCTTGCGAGCTTGCAGTGTCATACATCGAACAACATCACCGTATCATCCGCAGACCAATGGCATGACCGAACGCTTCAACAGAACACTCGCCGATATGCTCGCCATGTACATTTCCCCCGATCATCGTAATTGGGACAAGGTTCTTCCGTTCGTAACTTTCGCCTACAATACCGCCGTTCAAAGCACTACTCAATTTTCACCATTTTTCCTTCTTTACGGGAGGCAGGTCTCTTCAACATTAGATCGCTTGTTACCCTATTCACCCGATCATTCTGAATGCCTTCCACCCGCCGAAATGAGAGGTCATGCTGAACAATGCCGCCAGCTAGCACGAGCACGCACTACACACCTGCAAGGACAACAAAAACGCCGCCACGATGATACATCTCACCCAACTTCTTTCACACCCGGCGATCTCGTCCTTTTGTGGATTCCACAACGCCAACCCGGTCTCTCCGAGAAACTGTTCTCAAACTACACAGGCCCATATCGCGTGCTTCGTCAGACCTCAGCTGTTAACTACGAAATCGAGCCGCTCTCGCCACCTGCCGATCGCCGCCGACGTTCTCGTGAAACGGCCCATGTCAACCGCCTTAAACTCTACTGTCCCCCTACTGACCACACCTAATACCAACTTCGCCAGAATGGCTATCTCTACGAAGGGGGCATTGTGACGAAGAGAAGGTCTACGGTGCGTTTCGGAAAAACACCGAGGCTGAGGGAAGACGAGGAGGAAGAGGCTCGTTCGGGCAGAGCGCGCGATTAGCTGAATTCCCAACGGCCTTTCTCTCAACCTGGCTA